>CAUYRH010109290.1:0-30806 GCA_963574655.1 Perodicticus potto | reverse complement strand
AAGAAAAGAACAAGTGATCCCATCTCAGGGTGGGCAAAGGACTTGAAGAGAAACTTCTCTAAAGAAGACAGGCACACAGCCTACAGACACATGAAAAAATGCTCACCATCCTTAATCATCAGAGAAATGTAAATCAAAACTACTTTGAGATATCACCTAACCCCGGTAAGATTAGCCCACATGACAAAATCCCAAAACCAGAGATGTTGGCATGGATGTGGAGAAAAGGGAACACTTCCACACTGCTGGTGGGAATGCACACTAATACGTTCCTTTTGGAAAGATGTTTGGAGAGTACTTAGAGATCTAAAAATAGACCTTCCATTCGATCCTATAATTCCTTTACTAGGTATATACCCAGAAGACCAAAAATCACACTACAACAAAGACATCTGTACCAGAATATTTATTGCAGCCCAATTCATAATTGCTAAGTCATGGAAGAAGCCCAAGTGCCCATCGACCCATGAATGGATTAATAAATTGTGGTACATGTACACCATGGAATATTTTGCAGCCTTAAAGAAAGATGGAGACTTTACCTCTTTCGTGTTTACATGGATGGAGCTAGAACATATTCTTCTTAGCAAAGTATCTCAAGAATGGAAGAAAAAGTATCCAATGTACTCAGCCCTACTATGAAGCTAATTTAAAGGTTTCATATGAAGGCTATATCCCAACTATAGCACAAGAATATGGGAAGGGAGGGGAGGGGGGAGGTTGGGGTGGAGGAAGGGTAATTGGTGGGGCCACACCTATGGTGCACCTTAGAAGGGTACAGGCAAAACTTACTAAATGCAGAATACAGATGTCTTCATACAATAACTAAGAAAATGCCATGAAGGCTATGTTAAACAGTTTGATGAAAACATTTCAGATTCTATATGAAACCAGCAGATTGTACCCCTTGATTGCACTAATGTACGCAGCTATGATTTAATAATAAAAAAATAGAAAAAAAATAGCCAGGTGTTGTGGGAGGTGTCTGTAGTCCCAGCTACTCAGGAGGCTGAGGCAGAAGAATCACTTGAATTCACAAGTCTGAGGTTGCTGTGAGCTAGGCTGATGCCATCTCACTCTAGCCTGGACAACAGAGTGAGAGTATCTAAAAAAAAGAAAAGAAAAAAGGCATGTGTTTTTTAAATATGAAACTGTCATTGTAAATCAGTTCATATTTATTTGGCTATTGATGAAGTGGAAATCTTCAATAAAAATATTCTGCCAGGTGATTCCATCCCAAGTTTCTTTTGTCTTTCAATTAAGAAGTGGTTTTAGGCCATACCAAGAGGGTGAGATATTCAAAGGATTAAATCAATAGACTATAAATTACATGTAAAAGAAAACATCAGGTCACTACCCTGACACAACAGATTTATTATTAAAGTAGGTAACTCTAGAGCAATTCACTACATTAGTTTTTATAAAGTGAAAGAGAGGAAGAGATCAATGATAACTTTGGCTTAGTGTTGCTTTTAATGGTTCATTTATAATAGCTACTTATCTCCTATTATGTTAGCTTGCTATAATAATGACAAGCCAAGAAAAAAGATAATCACCATTATGGGAATATATATTTAATTCAAGTCTGAGTGACTATTCTTTAATCTGATTCATGTATTTGTAGAGTGGCCCAAAGTACTCCAAAATGAATAGTGATTCTTAGGTATGCATAAACTCTATAAACCCCCTTATAAGGTCTATGCTAGGTCTAGAATACAAAAAGCCTGGCCTATTATTTGATGAACGGGGCCTACCCATAGCCCACCAGCTCAAACTTGCTTACTGCCATCAATATCAAGGATAACAACAGAATCCTAACGGCCAGGTGCAGTGGCTCACACCTGTAATCCTAGCACTTGGGAGGCTGAGGCGGGTGGATTGCCTGAGCTCACAGGTTCAAGACCGGGCTAAGCCTGAGTGAGACTTCATCTCTAAAAATAGCTGGGCGTTGTGGTGGGCACCTGTAGTCCCAGCTACTTGGGAGACTGAGGCAAGAGAATCACTTGAGCCCAAGAGTTTGAGGTTACTGTGAGCTATGATGCAACAGCACTCTATTGAGGGTGACAAAGTGGAACTCTGTCTCAAAAAAAAGAAAAAAAAATACAAAACTGAATCCTAAATTAACTCACTGTGTTCCTGGAAACTACTATCTTTGCAAATAAAAAGCATATTTTTGTTCTACACGTACACATGGACCCATTTGCTATTCTTGATTATTACAAGAATGATAGAAGAAGTTAGATACAAGCTTCAAAAAACCATCAAATGAAGGTGGAATAAGCTCACCTATTTATTTCAATAAACCTGAACAGGGATGTTTTCACCAAGTAAATCCCCATATATTTTCTTCCAGAGGAACTGAGATTAACTAAATATTAAAGGGAAGGATAGGGGTTATTGAATTAGTGAGGGAGGGCTTCCCACCACCACCATTATGGTGCAATGGTAAATGAAAAGAACTCAGGGTTTTGGCAACATAAAGTGGCTCCACCTATTTCTCCCTATTGGTTGCCTTGTTAAGTCTCTGCCAAGAATTATAAAGAACCTGAATGATCACCCCTGATTCTCCACACTTCTGAATGACACTATTGATGCTGTACATAGAATTTCACTCTATAAGCAAAATTTCCAAAAGGATGTTGAGTAATTGGAACTCTCATACATGAACAGTGAGAATATAAATTGGTATAACCACTTTAGAAAACTGTTTGGCAGCATCTGTGAAAGCTAAATACATGCCTAGCCTATGATCCAATAATTCTATTCTTAGGAACATAGCCAAGAGATATGGCTGCATATACTCATCAAAGCCAAGCATGGTGGCATACGCCTATAGTCCCAGCTACTTGGGAGGTTGAGGTGGAAGGATGGCTTGAGCCCAGAAGTTCAAGACCAACCTGGACAAAATAAAAAGATGCTCCTTTAAAAAAAATTTACTCAAAATAGCGAAAAATTAGGGGAAAAAAACAAATGTCATCATAGTAGAAGAGATAAATGTAACATGGTATATTCATACAAGGGAGTATTACATAGTAATTTTTTTAAAGAACAAACTTATTACTAGCTGCAACATGAATGAATCTTACAGATATTATATTAAGCAAAAAACAAGGCATATAATACCTACTATATGATTTCCTTTATATGAAATACAAAAACAGGAAAATTCATCAATTAGTAGAAGTCAGACTAGAGAGGAATGAGGGATGGGATGTGCCTGAAAAAAGGCATAAAAGAACATTCTAGGGTGCTAGAAAAGTTCTATATTTTGATCTATGTGACAATTACACAAATATGTGATGAATTTTAAAAGAAGTCTAGGAAAAAGATATAGAAGTCTATATGTAGTACGATTTAATTTATATGAAATTTTGGAAAAAGCAAAACTACAGGGATGGATAATAGATCAGCTGTTGCCAGGAACTTTGGGTAGGAGGGAATGACTACAAGGGGCACAAGGAAACTCTTTGGAATGATAGAATGGCCTATCTCTTGACTGTGGTTGTGGTTACATAACTGTACACATATATAGTTATTAACACTCATCAAAATACACATTTAAAAGGCTGAATCTTATTGTAGCTAAATTACAATTCTATACCTACTTTTAAAATAGTGATCTATATTCACTTAAGATTGGTATACTTTATGCTCTTACTATACTATACATATGGTAGAAATTTACAGACAAATTTTTAAGTTTAGGGGGAAAAAAGTGGTTACATGTATTGTAACATGCATTTCATCCAGTCCAAACTTAGTTACTGGTTTACTATGTAAAATACTTTAGTTGTTCCTACAGAACAGAAATATTGGAAGTGTTAGGTCTGGAATGAGTCTTGAGGTTCACATAATCTCACCTAGACCCAGAGAGGAGAAATGATCTGTGAAATGTTACAAAGCTACCCGATTGTGGAGGCAGAAAAGAAAACCTAGGACATCTATCTCTTAGACTGTAGTTCAATTCCAATTTACAGGAAATTTTTTTTTAAAACATCAAACTGATAATTTGACACTGTGTAAGCAGCAAATTTTCAACCACTTCTGCAGCCCTGGGGTCTGTGTTTGTAGATACGGTCAGATACCCCATACTACCAATGTTTTGGTCAAAACCAGACCACATACACTACAGTGGTCCCTACATCATCTAGGAGCTGAAAAATTACTATCACCTAGTTGCATCATAGCCATTATGATTTTGTAAGGTAATTCCTTTTATATTTTATTAACTGAGTGCAGCGTAAGTGTACAGTTTTAGTTTATAATATCCTAGGCCTTCACATTCAATCACCACACACAGACTCACTCAGGGCAACTTCCAGTCCTGCAAGCTCCGTGGTAAATGCCCTATACAGGTGTACTATTCTTATCATATTGTTACTAGTATTATTATCATTATTATTTTTAGAAACAGTCTCCCTCTGCCACTCAGGTTGGAATTCAGTGGCATGACATAGCTCATTAGCTCAAACTCCTAGGCTCAAGGGATCCTCCACTTCAGCCTCCTGAGTAGCTGGGACTACAGGTGAACACCATCATACCCAGATAATTAAAAAAAAAATTAGAAATTAGGTTGTGAGAGGACCCACTATGCTGCCCAGGCTAGTCTCAAACTACTAGCCCAAGCAATTTTCCTGGGTCTCAAGCTATCCTCCTGTGCCAGCCTCCCAAAGGTGCTGGGATTAAAGTATGAGCCACTGTGTCCAGCCCATTTTTAATCTTTTATACTGTATTTTTACTGTACCTTTCCAATGTTTAGATCTACAAATACTTACTATTGTATTTCAACTACCTGCAGTATTCCATACATAATCATATTGTACAGATTTGTAGCCTGGGAGTAATAGGCTATACCATATAGTGTGTGTGTGTGTGTGTGTATATATATATATATATATATGGCTATTATTATCTAGGTTAGTGTAAGTACACTCTGTGATGTTTGCACAGCAATTAAATTGCCTAACAGTGCATTTCTCAGAACACACCCCCTTGTTAAGCAACTTGTGACTACTTTTGTTTTCCACTTTCAAAGTCAAGAGAACAAACCAGAAATTTGGAGAGTGCCTTGAGGTATTTGAGCAGCTCTATCTAAATAATATAAGGTGTCAAAGAGCCTTTGATAGTGGCAATTTACCATAAAATGTAGATTATGGCAGCCCCCATTTAGGGGGCTCCAACTCAAAATCAAATCTTGGCAAATCTTCTACCATTCCCTTCCTCCAACACAGGCCATTTCCAAAATCACTTAGTCAGTCATACAAAGCTCCCCAAAACTGTCCTACTCCTATTGTGAAAACCGCAAGGAGATTTTGACTTAGGTCCATTTACTTGTGCAAAGATACAGTTATTGAGACAATGAGGATTGCCATGGAAGAAAGGAACATTTTAATATGACAGATGTCTTGTTGGAGAACAGCAGAAACTCCTCAAATCGTCTCTCTTACTAATGGAGACTATGGCCTTTTCAAGGAAGAACCACGTCCTTTGGGACAGGTTGTGATAGAACTAAAAAGGGCTTTTGTGCACGGGGGCAAGTTGTGGGGGATGGTAAATCTTGGCATCATGAAGTCTGCCCAGGGACCTTCAGAATCTCAGCTCCTCCATCTTGCAAATCCACCATTTCTGGGAAATAACTCAAAAGATAAAAGAGTTAAGAAAGAAAATTATAAAACAAGAAGACAGGGAAAGGGGTAAGGGAGGGAAGGGGAGGAGGAGGGTAGGTGGAGAGAGGGTAAATGGTGGGATCACACTTATGGTGCATCTTAGAAGGGTCAGGTGAAACCTACTAAATGCAGAACACAAATGTTTTCACACAATATATGAGAAAATCCCATGAAGGTTATGTCGAACAGTTGGATGAAAATATTTCAGATTGTATATGAAGCCCGCACACTGTACCCCATGATTGCACTAATGTGCACAGCTATGATTTAATAAAAACAAAAGTAAAACTGAACAACAAAAACAAAACCCAACAACAACAACAACAAAAACCCAGTCTCAGGAACCTTTCAGACAAAAATAAGTAGTAACAGTCATATCCTTAGATTCTCAGGATATAAAAGGGTAGTATTTAAAAAAATGGTGGTTAAAAACTTAATTTTAGAAAAGATGTAAATATGAAGATTCTAGGAGCAATGGGAACACTAAATAAAATAAACCCATAGAAATACATGCCAAAAGACATTATAAGTAAAATTCTGAAAACTAACAATGAAGAAAATATTAAAAGCTATGAGAGAAAATAAGATGCATTGCCCATAGAAGAACTTCAATTCAAATGACAATAGATTTATCATATGAAACCATGGGGCCCATGAGGAGATGGTACAATATTTTTCTTCAAGTGCTGAAAGAAAAGACTGTCAGCTGCAAATTTTACATCTGGCAAAACTATCCTTTAGGAATGAAGGGAAAATAAATATATTCTTAGACTAAAGAAAACAAAGAATTGGTCAACAGCAGTCTACCCTTAAATGATAGGCAAAGGAAAACCTTCAAGCAGAAGAAAATGGTAAAAGGAGAAGTCCTGAAGTATAATAAAGGAAGAAAAAACAATTTAAAGAGCATTAATAAGGTGAAATACAATAGACTGTCATTTCCCCATGGATTTTTACAATCACATGTGATGATTAAAGCACATTTTTTTGTAGTTTGATAATTCAGACAATGATATTTAAAAGTGCAAAAGGTAAAAGGACCTAAATGAAGATAAGGTTTCCATGTCTTATTCTAAGTGGTAAAATGTTGATGCATATGCTGTGCTAAAAGTGCATATGATTATTATAATACCTAGAGCAATTACTAAGAAAACTATACAAAGAGATACACTCAAAACCACTATGAATTAATAAAAATGGAATCCTAACTCCATTCAGAAAACCCAAAGTAATTTAAGAAAAGAGACATAGAAAAATGAGGCCTGAGGGAACAAATGAAAAACAAATAATGAAATGTCACACTTAAAGTCTGAGCTAGTAATAACTACCTTAAAAGTGAATGTTTTAATTACATCAGTTGAAAGTGATTAGGAGAATAGTTTTTTTTTAAATGACCCAATTATATGCTGTTTCTAAGAAAAGTCATTTCAAATTTAGTTGCATAGATTGAAAGTTAAAAGTTTGGAAAAAGATATATAATGCAATCACTAATTTTAAAAAAATGCATAAGTTGCTCTTTTAATAGCAGATAAAGCAGACTTCAGAGCAAAGAAACTTGCCAGAGGCAAAGAGGAACATTACATAATAAAGCAGAAATCCATCCATGAGAAATATGTAACAATCCTAAATATGTGTGCACCAAATAGTCAAGTACATGAAGCAAAACCTCAGAGCTGAAAGGAGATATTGAGGAAGACAGTTATTCTTGGGGAGTTCAACATTGCTCCTGAAGCAACTGGTAGAACTTCCAGAACAAAACTCAAGGATAAAAGAGACCTGAATACCATAATCAACCAAGAGGATCTGATTGACCCATTGAATACTTCACCCAACAACAGCAGAATAGATGTTTGCTCATCAAGCATCCTTGAAACATTGATCATGATAGCCCATGTCCTAGGCCACACAACAAACCTCAACAAATTTAAAGGAATTAAAATCATGAAGAGTGGGTTTTTTATCCTTAATGGCATCAAATTATAAATCAGTAACAGAGTGACAACAGGAAAATCTCTAAGACATCAATATTTAATAGTGCACTTCTAAGTAAACTATAGGTCAAACAGGAAGTCTCAAAGAATATAAAACAAGTATGTATAGAATGGAATAAAATGAAAATATAAAACATGAAAGTTGCAGGATTCAGCTTAAGCTATATTGAGAGGGAAATTTATAGCACTAAATGCTCACATTATAAATTAAGAAATGTCTCAAATCAATAATTTAAATTCCTAACTCAAGGAAAGGCACAGTAAAAAAATAAGCCCCAAGGAAGAGTATAATGTAATGAACAAAGATAAGAGCATTAGTAAATGTAATTCAAAATAGGAAAAAATATAGAAATTTGGGAACCAAAATTTGGTTCTTCAAAAAATAAAAATGGATTAACCTCTAGTAAGAATGACAAAAAGAAAATACAAATAATTAATGTGAGGAAAGAAACATTACTACAGATCCTGCATACATTAAAAAAAAAAATGGGTAATAAGGGAATTATATGAACAACTATTCATAGATTCTGTATTTTTGAAGAAGTAGACTAAATCCTGAAAAACCACATAATGCAGGATAAAATGGATAATCTGAATAGTTATACAACTATTAAGGAAATTTGAATTCATAATTTAAATTTTCTATAAAGGAAATCTAGACTTAGATGATTTCATGGAGAGTCCAATAAACATTTGAAAGGAATTCTTTTTTTTTTTTGAGATAGACTCTAGCTTTTTTTTTTTTTCTTTTTGAGACAGCGTCTCACTATGTTGCCTTTGGTAGAGTGCTGTGAAACAACTCACACCAACCTCAAACTCTTGGGCTTAAGCAATTCTCTTGCCTTAGCCTCCTAAGTAGCTAGGACTACAGGCACCTGCCACAATGCCCAGCTATTTTTGTTGTTGTTGTAGTTGTCATTGTTGTTTAGCAGGCCTGGGCCAGGTTTGAACCCACCAGCCCTGGTGTATGTGGCTGGCACCCTCACCACTGAGCTACGGGCACCAAGCCAGACTCTAACTTTTTTGCATTGTATAGATTGCAGTGGTGTCATCATAGCTCACAGCAAGAATCAAAGTCCTGATCTGAAGTGATCCTCCTGCCTAGGTTCCTGAGTAGATGGAAATACAGGTACATGCCACCACCCTGTTAATGCTTTTTATTTTTATTTTTGTAGAGACAGAGCAGGGTCTCACTGTTTCGCTCAGGCTGGTCTGGAGCTCCTGGTCTCAAATGATCCTCCCACTTCAACCTTTCAAAGTGCTAGAATTATAAGCATGAGCCACGGCACCGGGCCTGAAAAAGAATACCAAAGTTTACATTCATGCAATTATCAAAAATGTTGCACCACCAAAAGAGTGCAAGTAAGAGTGGGAAATCTGAATACATGAATTGTATCAATATGAATATCCTGGGTATGATACTCTACTACAGTTTTGCAAGATGTTGCCCTTGGGAACAATTGATAAGAATAAGCTGATTTCAGCTTCCTGTTTGTCAGATAAGGAGATATGGCGGCGGTGCTGGTGGCAGCTGGGTCTGGAGCCAGTCAAGGGAGATGGTTGGCAGCAACGGTAGCGGCTTGGGGCGGATGGGTCTGCCGGCCACGTCCCGGTAACATCTTGTTGCAGCTGGGGCAGGGCCAGGGCCAGCTGACTGGCCAGGGCCTAAACCAGGTGGTGCAGTTCACTGAGACGTTTTTGGTGGATAGGGACAAACAATCCAAATGGAGTGGAATTCCTCAGTTGCTCCTTAAGCTGTATGCCACCAGCCACCTCCATAGTGACTTCGTTGAGTGCCAAAACATCCTCAAGGAAATTTCTCCTCTTCTCTCCATGGAGGCTATGGCATTTGTTACTGTTACCCAGGAAACCACTTATCCAAATACTTATATTTTTGACTTGTTTGGAGGTGTTGATCTCCTTGTAGAAATTCTTATGAGGCCTACGATCTCTATCCAGGGACAGAAACTAAAAATAAGTGACGAAATGTCCAAGGACTGCTTGAGCATCCTGTATAACACCTGTGTCTATACGCAAGGAGTTCTAAAGCATTTAGCAGAAAAGAATGACTTTGTGATCTTCCTGTTTACTCTGATGACAAGTAAGAAGACATTCTTACAAACAGCAACCCTCAATGAAGATATTTTGGGTATTAAAAAGGAAATGATCAGACTAGATAAAGTCCCCAATCTGAGTACTTTAGTATCCAATTTCAATCAGCAGCAGCTTGCTAATTTCTGCTGTATCCTGGCAGTCACTATCTCAGAGATGGATACAGGGAATGATGACAAGCGCACACTCCTTGCCAAAAATGCTCAGCAGAAGACGATCTTGAGCTTGGGGCCTTCTGCAGCTGAAATCAACCAAGCAGCCCTTCTTAGCATCCCTGGCTTTGTTGAGCACCTTTGCAAACTGGCAACTCGAAAGGTGTCAGAATCAACGGGTACAAGCCAGCTTCCTTCAGGAGTTGAAGGAGTGGTACACATGGCTGGACAACACTTTGGTACTAGATGCCCTCATGCGAGTGGCCAATGAGGAGTCAGAACATAATCAAGCCTCCATTGTATTCCCTCCTCCAGGGGCTTCTGAAGAGAATGGCCCCCCTCACACTTCGACTAGGACCCAGCTGCCTCAGTCAGTAAAGATTATGCATGAGATCATGTACAAACTGGAAGTGCTCTATGTCCTCTGTTTGCTGCTTATGGGGCGTCAGTGAAATCAGGTTCACGAAATGATTGCAGAGTTCAAGTTGATTCCTGGATTCAATAATTTGTTTGACAAGCTGATTTGGAGGAAGCACTTAGCGTCTGCCCTCGTCCTCCACGGTCACAACCAGAACTGTGACTGTAGCCCGGACATCACCTTGAAGATACAGTTTTTGAGGCTTCTCCAGAGCTTCAGCGACCACCACAAGAACAAGTACTTAACACCCAACAACCAGGAGCTGAATGAGCTCAGCACCATCTCTCTCAAGGCCAACATCCCTGAGGTGGAGACTGTCTCAACACTGACAGGAGTTTGGTATGTGACAGAAAGAGAGGTTTATTAACTCGCCTGCTGCAGGTCATGAAAAAGGAGCCAGCTGAGTCATCTTTCAGGTTTTAGCAAGCCTGGGCTGTGGAGAGTTTCCTCCGAGGGACCACCTTCTATGCAGAGCAGATGTTCCTGCTGAAGCAGGGCCTTTTGGAGCACATCCTGTACTGCGTAGTGGACAGCGAGTGCAAGTCAAGAGAGTGCTCCAGAGTTACTTCAAACTCCTAGGGGACCGATGAAGTTCAATGTTGATGTATTCAAGAGATTCATTAAATATATCAACACTGAGGCAAAGTTCCAGGTGTTCCTGAAGCAGATCAACAGCTCCCTGGTGGACTCAAACATGCTAGTGCGCTGTGTCACTGTCACTGGACTGATTTGAAAACCAGGTGGACATGAAAGTTGCCGAGTCCTGTCCGATTGCCGCCTGTTCAACCTACATATCCCAAGTGCCCATACAGATGTCCTTCCTCTTCTGCCTCATCAACTTCATCCATGTGCAGACACTGACCCAGAAGAATGTCAGCTGCTTCAATACCAGCCTGGTGATCCCGATGCTGACCTAGCGGAAAGAGCGGCTGCCCTGTACCTGCAGCTGCTACAGCGGATGGAGCATAGCAAGAAGTACCCTGGCTTCTTGCTCAATTATTTCCATAACCTGCTTCGCTTCTGGCAGCAGCATTACCTGCACGAGGACAAGGACAGCACCTGCCTGGAGAATAGTTCCTACATCAGCTTCTCATACTGGAAGGAGACGATGTCCATCCTGTTGAACCCAGACTGCCAGTCACCCTCTGCCCTTGTTAGCTACATTGAGGAGCCCTACATGGACTTAGACAGGGACTTCACTGAGGAGTGACCTTGGGCTAGGCCTTGGGAGGCTACTGGGCTGGTGTGGGTGAGCGTGCGGACGATGTGCCCTGCCCTGTTACCATCCCTTCCCTGCCCCTGCTGCTCTCTGCCTACTCTGGGTCTTCAGGTACAGGCTTGGTGGCAGGGTGTATCCTAGAAGCCCTTGGCCCTGGGTCTGAGGGCTCCAGGTCATGTGGGAACCTCCGTTCCTTCATAGTCCCCCTGATAAGGACAGGGATGATACCATGCCCACCCTTCCTTTAGAATCCTGGGGCTCTGGCCCAACCAGAGATAAGGGGACTTTTAAAATTAGCTCTGTCTGAGTTCCTGTCCAGTCTCTTTTATCTGTTATCCCAGGATGGGGAGGAAGATATGGGCATCCCACCCGCATTTGTGAGCCAATCCTCCCGTCCCTGGCCATTGGATCCAGGCGAAAGCTTCTGAGCCCTGGGCAGGGATGGGGAGTCCAGAGAATGCTGCCTTCTCCCAAGCCTGCCCTCCCCTACTCCATTTTCCTTTAGTTCCTCTGGTTTTGTTTTCTCATTGGCTGCTGTGTTTATCCCCGGGGGTTGCCCCAGAAGTGAGGGCCCTTTCCCTCCATCCTTTGGGGTGCAGGGCAGCATCTCCTGCCTAAGCCCAGAGACAGGAACCTGGCTGGGAACTTGCCCTTGCCCCTCCTTGGGGCAAGTTGCCAGTTTATTAGCAGCAAATAAACCAATTAAATGGAAAAAAAAAGAATACACTGATTTCTCTGTGTTATTTCTTCTAATAGCATGCGAATATACAATTTCAAAAGAAAATAAAAAAAGAGGAAACTTGAGTTGTAGGACAAAGGGAAATTTTATACAGATGGATTCCTTGTCTAATCTGGATGTTCTTAATCCCATCAGTGTTAGAGTAGAATTTTTAACATACATGTTAGGTTCTTTTTAGTTTTGTAACTGCACTTGGATTGCTAAGAACTTGTTCCTGCTACTTGGAAGGGGTTCAGATGGAGCAGTGTACCACAGACAAAATATTTGCCATGATGATTCCCAGGGAACAGGCCTTTCTACTTAACCCCAATTCCCTTTGTATTTCTGTTTGTTCTCCCTCCCTTTGCCTCAGCCACCCCTTGCTACCTCCCACCCCCTGTCATCTAGAAGCCTACCTTGATTATCTTTTTCTGCATATGGATGCAGTGTGGCTTGCCTTTTCTTCAGGGTGATATTCTAGGGCTTTATGGATTTGTTTTTTCTCTCTCACTCTTTATCCTTCCATGCCTTTATGATAAAATTCAGAAAAAGAAATGGAGGGGTGTGGATTTTTGCTAAGTTTATGAGTTTACCCATCCCTGAGAGTGAGAGCAAGGTTGTAGAGAGATGACAAGAAGTAGAATTTGCTTTTCACAATGAGATGTCTCCAGACTACTTGGGGTCTAAATTGGAATCTTAACTGGTATGATTGTGGAAATAAATCTAAGGAGGAGTTAGGATGGGAACTTACAGACCTCAGGGCAGGAAGCTGGGTGACCATCACCCAGGGGGATACTATAGGCACATGGAGCCCCTTTGTAACTAAACAGTTGTGTGCCACAATGTTCTGATGCTCTGTGTCCCCTACAGGTTTTGGATTACTTAAACCTTCTCAGGACATAATACCTCAGTTATTTCTCTTCAACATGTGTATGATGAAAGGACCTCCAATAGACTTCATTTGATTTGACATTTTCTATCACTTTCTGTTTCATCCTGCATTCATTATGCAAAATTAAGCCAACAGAGTAGCTCATCTCTGAACTTGTCTCTGACTTTATATTTTGGGGACATAACTGTTGCAAAGCAGTATATAATAAAGACATTTTTCTCCCCCAAACAAGAAAACTTGATAAATATGGTTTTAGAGAACATCAAAGCACAAAAAGACTGTTAATATTTGAAAGTATTCTTGTGAGACAAAATAAACTTTATTTTCTTGAATATACAAAAGTCAATATTTATTCACATGGAGGATAGGTGGTATAGGTAAGGTTATAGTTTTTATGTTTTTACATATTTAAGATTTGTTTGCTCATGAGCTTTATTCATTATATGTAAGGATGCCTACATTCTTCTGTGATCATACTATAAAATGATCCATGCTATTTAAAGCTTTAATTTCCAATCATGAACAGAACTGAACAGTAACATATTAGGATAATGTAAATTCCACTTTGATAAATTCACAGTTTAAGCTTTTAAAGACCAAAGTGTTTATTATAACAAGAGTTGGCAAGTGACAGCCTGTGGGCCAGATCTGGCCTGCCACATTAAAATTTCACTGAATACAGTTACACAAATTTAAGTGTTTATTATAACAAGAGTTGGCAAGTGACAGCCTGTGGGCCAGATCTGGCCTACCACATTAAAATTTCACTGAATACAGTTACACAAATTGTTTATGTATTGTCTGTAGTGACTGTGATGTTAAAATGGCAGAATTTATTAGGTGAGACAGAGACCACATAGCTTGGAAAGCCTGAAATGTTTACTGTATGGTCCTTTACAGAAAAAGTTTGCTGACTCCTGATATGTAGGAAAGATTGTTAAGTAAAATTACTGCATGATAACTAAGTATGTTTGTTCTCTCAATTTTAAAATTTATTTTCATAGGAAAACTGGCCAAATTATATTCATTAGTGATTTTCTTTCCCTTTTTTTGCAGTTTAATTATAAATGTATATAACACATGCTGATGTATTTTGGGGGTACATGTGATAATTTGATACATTTATATAATCAAATTAGGGCAACTGGAATATCCATCACTTTAAATATCTTTTCTTCATGCTAGGAACATTCAAATTCATTAGTGATTTTTACACTTGATCTTAGCCATAATGCTGAGAAGCAATTATCATTTCCAGTGTTTCAGTCAGAGGTCGTAGAAATTAAAGTCATCCTTAAATAACAGTATGTTAATCTTGATGTTAAAAATATTAAGTGAAATAAGTTTTTAGAATTTACATAAAGTTTGTGTAAATCATTTATATAATTTTTAGAATTGTCTGCAAATTAGTAGACCACTGGTTATTCTGACTTTAATATATCTTTTTAATTTAAAAGTTTTTTGAAAACAATTTTATATTATTTGACCAATGAAACCAATAGAGGAAACTTAGGATGTTTAGATTAACTAGACTTTTTGTGTGTAAAAAGATTATGCTGTAATGGTCTGCTTGGAATATTGTGACAATATACCACAGACTGTATGGCTGTAACAATAGAAATTGGCTTCCCCACATTTTTAGGGGCTGGAAAATCCAAGATAAAATTTCCAGCAGGGATCACTTTCTGGTAAAGGCTCTCCTCCTCCCATGGCCTTTCTTCTGAACAGGCAGAGAAAGAACATGCCAGCTCTCTGGCTTCTGTTCATACAGCCTATTGAAACTGCTGTGGTAGGCCTTCCCTTTGAAATCAATATGGAACCACTCTTGCCCTCTTGCCTGTGTACTCTGGGCCTGTGGTTTATATGGCAGCCCTCCACAGATCTCTGAATCACTGGGATCATTTTTCCTTTTATTGAAGAATAGTGCACATATGTGTCCATGGCTATGGATGGCAAGATTTCTGACAGCCTTCTTTTATGTAATCTGATTTTCTCTGTCCCTTTTACTTCCATCTAAATAGTATTTCTGCTGGCAGAATCCTACCTCTACACTGCTGTGATGGACCATTAAACTCATAGTGCATACCCATGCTCATCGCCTTATCAAATGGTTGAGCCTTACTCTAGTGTCCTCTTCAGAACAAGCTTTTTTATTTTTTGCAATAGGTAGAAGTTGAGAATTTTCCAGGTCTGCAAGTTTGGATTCTCATGTACTTAACAGTTGCTTTAATTAATCCCTCTCCTTGCATTTTACTGTAAGTGATAAGGACAAGCCAAGATGCAACTTCAACTTTGCAGACTTTTAACATCTGTATTTCTACCAACATTTCCTTCAGGGCTATGTAGGCCTTTTATACCCTGTACCCAAAAACTCTTCCAGCCTCTATCCTCCAGTTTTGAAGCCACATCCTTTTCTGGGTACCAAAATTTGTATTAGATTTTTTTTTCATGGAAAAACAGTACCAAAGGAATGGAGATACATAATTGTGTGACTTAAAGTTAGTATGTTCCTTATAGTAATAAGGAATGTGGCTCACACAATAATGGAGCCTGACAAGCCCTAGGATTTGGAGTCAGTAAGCTGGAGACCCAAAAGAGCTGGCAGTACTCCAGTCCAGACCTGAAAGCCTGAGTTCCTATGATGTAGTTCTGGTCAGAAGGCCACCAGGCTTGAGATCCAGGAAGAGCCAATGTTTTAGTTTGAGTCCAAAGATAGGAAAAGCTGTATTTCCCAGCAGGAGGGCACTCAGGCAGGAAGAATTCCCTCCTTTGGGATAGGTGAAAGGTGTAAGTGGCAGTGCCCAGAGACAACTGTGAAAAGCAGAGACTGGCATCAGAGAAGTTTAGGTCAGGTTTATTGAAAGGGACAGTGACTGGCCTGGCAATGGTGTCTGCCCCCAGGGGACAGTTAGAGACCAACCCCTTTTATATGGATTGTAGGGGGTAGGCAAATTTCACAGCTTGACCTGAAGGCTTTGGTGAATTAGAGTCCTTTGGCATGAACGTGGGGTGGGGATAACTGGGTGCTTTATCTTCTTTGTCTTGGTAGGGAGGGTAGGGTTGTGGTAGGGAGGGTAGGATTGTGTTAAGCCCCCCAATAATAGGGTCAGTATTTTGTTCTTTTTAGGCTTTTACTTGCTTATATGAGGGCCACCCGCTTTAAGGATGGTAATCTGCTTTGCTAGTCTCTTTAGTGTTAAACTTGTCCCAAACACAAATACCCAGAATAATGATTAACTGGGCACCAAATAAAATGAACCGTAGTATCACATGTGATGAGTTCTAACTAGTAAAAACAATGACCCTCACATATACTAATATTGTGGTAAAATCCTGGAGACAGCATATTATGAAAATTGTTCATTTTCTAAGAATTTATCCAAACATATCCCCTTTTATATTTATTAACCAAATTATAAAATTCTTTAAATTGTTTTGAAGCAGTAAAATGTACAGTATTGCTTCTCTTGTAGGCTGGTATCTAAGGCCTTTAATGTAACTCACAGCTATACATCTATCTCTCTCTACCATAACTGTAGAAGGAAAAATTTTCTTAAGAAGCCATTAACATTTTTTTTTCTTTTGAGTTCTTATACATTAATTTGAATTGCATATTCATCTGAAAAACAGCAGGCACAAGAGCAATTGTAGAGTTTAAAAGCCATTATATAGATTAAATTATGATGAATAAAGTATTTTCTTACAAGCTATTTCTTCCTCTGAGGGCAATTTTAAGTGAATTTAGATCAGTCATCACATTTAATACAGAATAAACAGCCACCACATTTAATACAAAATAAACACAAAAGTGATTTCTCTCCTGTTGAAAAGCACACCTGAAACGATGTGCAATAAACTGGGCTTAGTGTTTATGATCCAGTGCATGTATAAACAAGCCAGAATATCAGCAGTGGTTGCATTTCTCTACCCATCAAATCATAGACAAGTAGACAGTAGTGTAATACTAAAACCTCATCCCATCAAAACTCAAGAATTACAGCAAAGTATTTTTTTTTTTTTTGGAAGCTGCTAGCTACAAATGTACACACTTGCCAAAAGTTATGATAATGTGTTCAGACTAGCTTATCAAAATAAATGACAGTTCAATGAACCGAATTAGAGCACAGTTGCTGATTAGAATCCACCGACAGTCACCCTGATGACCAGATTTGCATACCAAGGCTAAAAGGAGTTAACTTTAACAATTTGGATGCTTATTTGGGGTCAGCACTTGTAATTGTCAAGACAGTTTCAGAGGAACCTATAGACCTAGCAGTGCACATACAGACACACCCAGAGAGCTGAACCAATTGAATTGTTTTCTCAAAAGATGGGGTAAGATATAAATGTTGGGAAGAGGGGGTTTCATGGTGGTTATTTTTACTAGGATCAAAACCTGGCATTTTAGACCACTAAGTCAGTGCTGTGGATCAGGGTTCAGTGAACACTTTTTATAAAGGATCCAATAGTAAATATTTTTGGCTTTATGTTTTTTGTTCCAACTAGTGTTGTATATTGAAAGCGACCATAGGCAGTACATAAAGGAATGAGCAGCTGTATGTCAACACTATTTAACATACAAAACCGGTGGCAGACTGGCCATAGATGGCTCAAAAAGTATCTCATTTTCTATCAGTCAGAAAGAATCAGATCTGGAAAGGCCTGACAAACTAGGTTTACTCAGAGCTTATGACTTTTTTTTTTCCCCCAATCAGCTCCAAGTAAAGAACCAATTGCAATGGAATAATACATATGCATTTGATATCTCTTAGGCAAAGTGGAAATTTTTGCTTTTTCCTCTTGTATAAAACTCAGAAAAACAAGTCTTGGATTGATTAAGGTCACCAGGAGTCAAAAATCCTTTAGGGGATTGCAGACCTAGACCAGGTCTCACTGGTCTACCACTAAATTAAATATTTGCTTGTGAATGGAGAAACATTCGTTTAATTTCCCACATGGGTCTCTTCAGCCACTGTTTTAAAATGCCTCCCCCATTTAGGGAAGCTCTAGGGAGAATGACTCCTAATTCAGTTCATCACATCCTTATAGTAGAAAAAGTCATTAAGGAAATTTGTAATAACCCATTTAGTATAAGCATGTATTTGTGGGTAATGTTTATAGCAGTGTTAATGACTGTGGCTTAAATGCGTAATTCTGCTTGTAGCAGTGTAGACATTGGTAGATCCAAACTTGTTGTGATGCTGTCTTGATGCTTAGAGCTGGTTTATAGTGTGGGTATTTTGTGCTGCAACAAAGCATGTACTATACCTTCATGGGATGAAAGGTAGGTCTGTAGAGAAAGGCTTTGTTATGAACATGTGAGGCATGATATAGGGTAAGTGTTACCATTTTCAAGGCATCTATGGTGATTCTGACCAAGACTTTCTCTTTAGCAGAGCGCAGGACAGAATTCCAGCCCTCCCTCTCCCATCCCGTGGCCTTAACTAGTCCACAATTCCTCAGACAGTATATACTAAGCAGTCATAATCCACAGAGTTTCCCCAGCTCATCTGCAAGAAGTGACTTTGAACTTGAAGTTCCAAGCTTCTCAAGTGAAAAAGGAGAAGGTGGAACAAGAGAAGACCTTGACATCTCATTCAAAAGAACAAGGGTGAACAGAATTTTGAGGACATTTTCCAGTCCACATCCAGGTCACCTTGTAGTTTGGGTAGAAGGCAATAGAGGAGGAGGAGTAGACTACCTGGCCAAGAGGATAAGCCCTGAGAAGTCTGACACAATTTCAAACAGAGTAGATGCCTCAGAATCTGGAGCAGTTATATGTGGAAAATATAGATTAGGACTTAGCAAAAAGTCAAGCATATTCAGCCACCAGTGGCATCATGTGTGCCCTGAATGTGGGAGAGTCTTTTGCCAGAGATCAGACCTCATCAAGCACCAGAGGACGCATACAGGGGAGAAGCCTTACCTCTGCCCTGAGTGTGGGCGCCGGTTTAGCCAGAAAGCTTCCCTCAACATACACCATAGGAAGCACTCAGGAGAGAAGCCTTATGTGTGCAAGGAATGTGGGCAATGCTTTAGGTGTAAATCTTCTCTCACTAACCACAAGAGGATTCACTCTGGGGAGAGACCTTTTATATGTCAGGAGTGTGGATGAGGCTTTCGCCAGAAGATAGCTCTCATTCTACATCAGAGGACACACTTGGAGGAGAAGCCTTTTGTGTGTCCTGAGTGTGGGAGAGGCTTTTGCCAGAAGGCATCACTCCTCCAACACCAGAGTTCACACACAGGTGAGAGACCCTTCTTATGCCTCGAGTGTGGGTGCAGCTTCCTGAAGCATTCACTACTCCTTAGTCACCAGGTCACACACTCAGGGGAAAAGCCTTATGTCTGTGCTGAATGTGGGCACAGTTTTTGCCAGAAAGTTACCCTTATCAGACACCAGAGGACACATACAGGGGAGAAGCCTTACGTGTGCCTCCAATGTGGGAGAGGTTTTAGCCAGGTTACCCTCATTGGACACCAGAGGATAGATACAGATGAGAAGCCTTACCTGTGCCCTGAGTGTGGGCGTGGCTTTGGTCAGAAGGTCACCCTCATCAGACACCAGAGGACACATACAGGGGAGAAGCCTTACCTATGCCCTGAGTGTGGGCATGCCTTTGGCTTTAAGTCACTCCTGATCAGACACCAGAGGACACACTCAGAGAAGAATCTTTATGTAGAGAGGGTGTGTGGGCAAGGACTTGGCCAAAAGTCACACCCTATCTCTGAACAGAGGATACACTCAGGAGAGAAGCCATATGTTTGTGATGAATGTGGGTGTGGCTTTGGCTTTAAGTCTGCCCTTATCCGACATCAGCGGACCCACTCAGGGGAGAAGCCATATGTGTGCAGGGAGTGTGGGTGTGGCTTTAGCCAGAAGTCTCACCTCCACAGACACAGAAGGACCAAGACTGGCCATCAACTCCTATCACAAGAGGTGTTCTCTTGACCTTTCCTTTCCCCATGAATGTAAAGCTTACAGAAATCACTAGTAAATGTTCCACTTTCCTGAAATGGAATGAGGATAAAAATGTTGGTTTCTTGTTTGATCATGAGATAGTTGATTTATGGTTTACTTTCTGTGTTAGCAATGTGTTCCCTAAGTCTACCCCAGGCCAGGTGGATTTAACAACATGAATTCATTTTCTTATAAATAAGCCTGGAAGTCCCAGATCAAGGTGTTACCATGTTTGGTTGCTACTGATACCTCTCTCCTTGGCTTGCAGGTATCTGTGCTCTTGCTGAGTCCCATGGGCTTTTTTCTGTATACATGCTTTCCTGGTGCCTCCTCTTTTTACAAGGACAAGTCATTTTGGATGGGCTCACACCCTCTTTTAATTTTAATAACCTTAAAGACTCTCTCTCCAAATATAGTTAGATTGGGAGTTGAGACTTCAACATATAAATTTTGAGGGAACATAATTTAGTACATAACACTTTGTCCTCTGGACCAATAAAGTTCATGCCCTTGTCACATACAAATACATTCACACCGTTCCAACAGTGTGAATGTATAACAAAATTCTTAACCCATTTATGCATCAACTCGAAATCTAAAATCTCATCTAATTATCATCTAAATCAAGTGTGGCTTGAGACTCTAGGTACAATTCATCCTTAGGCAAAACTCTTCAGCTTTGATCCTGTGAAACCAGACAGGCTATCTGCTTCCACAATTCAATGGTGGGACAAGCAGAGGCTATACTTTTCCATTCCAAAAGAGAAACATCAAAATGACATAAGGAATGCTGGGTGCCAAGCAAGTCCCAAACCTAGCAAGGCAATTCCATAAGATTTAAAGTATTGAGAATAATCCAATGCTTTGCCTTCTGGACTCACTGGATTGGCAGCCCTTCTTTCTGGGCTCACTGGAGCTGCAGTGTTGGTCCCTTGGCCCTAGGCAGTAGTTGCTGGTCCACTGAAACTGAAGAGGAGACACACTTGCTCTCCACAGCTATCCCTAACCTGTACTCTCTGATCCCATGGTCAGAGTGGTAGCCCTGCCAATCTCAGATTCACCTTTGAACATCACATTCTTCCCTTTTCTTGGAACATTAATACATGTTTGCAGCTGGATAGCTCTATCATACCTTCCTTTAGAATTCCATAAGCTCAGTAGTCTGCCTTCATTTTGTCCATCTCTTTCCCTGTTTGGTCCAAGCTGGCAGACTATCTGGTGAGATAGTTAATTGTTTCCATTCACACCCATCCTAATCTATTTTATCAAGTGGTTGTCCAACCAACCTCTTAGTGTTCTCTCTAGAATATGGTTTCTTGGGTTTTTTTTGTTTGTTTTGCAATATAGATAGGCTGAGAATATTCAAAGTCTTTAAAGTCCTGGTACATCTCTTTCCTCATATTTTACTATAAGCAACAAGGGGAAATCAGGCCACATTTTCACCACTTTGTGTAGAAATCTCACCTAAATATTTCTGCACTTACCTCACAATTTCTACATTCCACAATACACTACTACACAATACATTATGATAGATAATTTGAGGATGTTCTTTGCCACTGCATAGCAAAATTCCAATTTCCAATTACACATTCCTCATTTCTGTCTGAGACCTCACCAGAATCATCTTTAAATCTGCATGATTGCCAGTGGTCTTTTAAATGCTTTTTTAGGCCTTTTCTAGTAGGTGCCTCAAAAGTTTTCTAGCTTCTACCAATTAGCCAGTTCCAAGCCACTTCTACATTTTTAAGTTTGTTTTAAGGCACCCCAATCCTGATGCAAAAATCTATGCTAGTTCACTAGAACTGACATAAGAAAACACCAGACTGGATGCCTGAAGCATAGAACATTTATTTTCTCACAGTTCTGGAAGTTGAAAGTCCTAGAACAAGGTATCATCAAGTATGGTTACTTTTTTTTTTTTTTTTTTTTTTAGAGACATAGTCTCACTTTGTTACCCTTGGTAGAGTGCTGTGGCATCACAGCTCACAGCAACCTCCAGCTCTTGGGCTTAGGTGATTCTCTTGCCTCAGCCTCCTGAGTAGCTGGGACTACAGGTACCCACCACAGTGTCCGGCTATTTTTTTGTTGCAGTTTGGCCGGGGCTGGGCTTGAACCCGCCACCCTCCTTATATGGGGCTGGTGCCCTGCTCACTGAGCCACAAGTGCTGCCCAAGTTTGGTTATTATTAAAGCCTCTCTTCTTGACCTGCAGATGACTAGCTTGTTACTGTTTACTATTAAAGCCTCTCTTCTTGACCTGCAGATGGCTACTTTTTCACTTTGTCTTAAATAGCTTTCTTTGTACACATACTTTCCTAGTGTTTATTACGAGGACACCAGCCATATGGGATTAATGCCACATCCTTATGACCTCATTTCAACTTTATCACTTTCAACGTCTTATATCCAAATGTAGTCACATTGGAGATTAGGGCTTCACACATAAATTGGGATGGGAGAAGGACACAGTTTGGTCTGTAACACAGCCTTCTGGATCTCCATAATTCATGTGTAGTTATCCTGCCATATGAAGCATGTTCTCTGATCTTTTCCTTATAAGTTGTGTGGAGATGGCAGAAATCACTAGTAAATGTTCTACTTTCCTGATAAGGAATGAAGAAAAAGAGTTGTTTTCTTTCATTAATCATGAGATAATTGTTTTTTGCTTCACTTTCTGCCCAACCATCCCCTGTGTTTTGTGGCTTTTTGTTTTAATAAATTGCTTCTCTACAAAGCTGCACACCTGGCTATGTACCTCATTCAGTGATCTTTTAAAGAGAAACCCAAGGTATTCAACTTCTTAGGAGACAAGGAGGAGTTACTTTGTTCATTTATTCTGGAT
Organism: Perodicticus potto; assembly: GCA_963574655.1. NCBI lineage: Eukaryota > Metazoa > Chordata > Mammalia > Primates > Lorisidae > Perodicticus > Perodicticus potto. The sequence goes on along the minus strand of CAUYRH010109290.1, from coordinate 7,836 downwards.
TGTTGTCTTGTATAAGAGTGATATTAGTGACATTACTATGGTATCCCTTCCTAAATCCTCTAAACTAGACACAATCTCAGCCTTTGTAACACCAGACTGAAGGGTGTGTATTTTTATCCCTATTCACAAGCCCCATCATCTGAGCTATGCCTACATGCCAGTGATCTAGCCCAATATGTCAGGCCCTTAGTCCTCCAGTCAGGGCATAAGGCTCTGAGTCAACCCACTCTTAATGTCCAGCCCAAGGCAGTGCCCCTTTGGCCATGACCTGTCCCAAATGCTTTGGATCCTGACAAATGCCTACACCAGGACACTTCTTGGCACCAAGTGTTAGTTTCCCCAAGCCCTAGAACCATTACTAGATCAGAGAGGTTTTTCACCAGAATGGAAAGAAAGAGGATTTAGTTTTGGGAAATCAGAAAGTTTTGGTAGGATTGATGAAAGCAGAATGACAGATGGGGTTCACTGGCCCCAATATCTTAGCTGGAGATACCCAGACTTTAGTGATCTCTTTGTCAGCTTTGGCAGGAATAGCCTGAGGACAGCCCTTACTAACATTTCCACTAAAACGCTTTTGCCTCAGCTACTTCTCATAGAGAGAGCTAAAGTCACAGGGAATTTGTGGATGTGTGTACATACATCTGTGGTGTAGGGTCATCTCATGCCAGCAGGTTAAAAAATTTCTATTGAGATTTTAAATAAAAATAATAACCTTTCCTGCATTTTGACCTTTTACTTAAAAGTGTTTTTCCATAAATGGATATTTCTATGGCTGTTTCACCCCAAATAGACCAAATAAATGATATGTAAATGAAAGACACAATATAAAAACTGAATTTGTGTTTTTTTGTAATGTCTCTGCTAGGTAAATCTGAACTCTCTATTGTTCATAAAAATGGTGATGCAAAAGGGGAAACAAACCCTTTTAGGTTAATAGAAAACCACAACAGGAATGAACATTAGTGTTTTATGGAAAGAGGAAATCTATGCCTAACACTACTAACCAACATTCAGCTATAGGCTTTGGGAAAAGAAAAAAAATAAAATAAATCACCAAAACATACATTTTTCATGATTACTCGGTCTGAACTCTGAAAATGTAACAGGACTGGCTGTTGATACCTAAAAAGAGCACAAAATGACTGCTGTGAAGATATTTTCAAATGGTATTGTCCTTTTCTTTGGAATAAAATGAGTTGCTCCAATTTTGGTAACATTCCTGAATATTTTTTCTTAATCAAATAACATTCATAAAGAATGTTCCAGTAGAGCAAGATGGTGGACTAGAGACATCTCCTTACCAGAAACTTGGTAAAATGAGAGAGATAACTCCAGCCACCACTGGCTGGGGGAACCTATCCAGAAACATCACTCTAGGGATACAGTGAAGCAGTAGGAAACTCCAGGAGCCAACAAAGAGGTCTGGAGCTAAAGAAGACCTGCACAGAAGGCAAGTGCCTGGGTACGAGTAGAGGCCAGCTGGCCAGCCCTCTCATGGAAGACTAGGGACAGGAAAGGAAAAACTGTCTTACAGTTTTTTGTTTTTTTTTTTTATTTTGGACTGAGCTGTTCAAAGGAATTGTCTTGGAAGGCCTTGGGTGAGTGAGTGAGCTTGAGCAGTGTCCAGTGGCCAGGATCAAATACTGACTGGGGTGGATCTCCCATTGGCTTTGCTACTAGCAGGGTACTGCCATTGTGGGAAGGCCACACAGGAGGAACAGTCTGCAGGGTCAGGTCTGACATGCCTCCTGAGTTCAGATCACCATCCTTGGGGTGAACTGAATGGCCCCCACATCCCTGGGAAGGCCACTTTGTTGTCAGGGGACACTGTTTTGATGTGCTACCTAAGAAATCTGGCTAGAACCACCTCAATCCCATGAGGACTGAATGCTAATGAAGTAACCAGGCCCTGCTTGAGGGAAAATAAGTTAGGAAGACAGGATCAGGTCTCCTCTGCAACCAGAGAGTGGCTTCCACTCCCCATCTTATACTGCAAAACCAGCGTGTAAGTGTTCTCTGTCTTCTAACACCACAGTGTTACCTGCTGTCCAGACAGTATACATACACACACACACCTACACACACATTTTTCATTGTTTGTTCCTGTTCTCATTTTTTTTTCTTTAATTTTCCTCTCTCTTTTTCTTTTTGTTTGTTTTATTTGGTATGGTTTTATTTTTATTTTTATTTTTTCTTTCTTTCAATAGCAAGGGCTCCTCCATTTTTGCTATGAGTTTTCAGCCCTTTCTATTATTTTCCAGTTATCTCCTTTTTTTTCTGTCTCTCTTTTGGTAGACATTTTTCTACTTTTCTCATCTTTCTCACATAAGTTTCTCATACAACAACTAAGATACCCCTTTTTCTTATTCATCCTATATAATTGTATTTTAAATTTTATCTATTTTTATTTTTCTTTGAGGGCTGGGGGGGTGTTACTGCATTGGTTTGGCAGTCTGGCTCAAGTAGGACATGAGCTCATCTTCTAGGGTGTCCTTCTAGCTTTGGCCTTTGGAAAGATGGTATTGAAAGGTCCCCACTGAAATATTCTGATAATTTTATTCTATATTTGGTGGAGTTGGGGGTCTTGATTTTGCCCATAGTGATAAGGAGCACCAACCCAGCCTGACCCTCCCCCCAAAGTCCTAGAGTTACAAATGTGGGTCAGCGTACCTTGCTGAATCATTTTTCCTGTTGCTCTCTTTCTCTTTTTCTGTTCTTCTTCTTCCCTTTTATTCAGTTCTTTCTCTTTGCCACCCTTCTTTTTTTTTCCTGTTATCTTTTTCTATCCTTTCTCCCTTCTTGCTCTTTACCCTTCTCTTCCTTTTGTCCTTATACCAAAAGGCCACTTCAACAACCTAAGCTCTGAGACAAGGTAATTTAAAGTGAAGGAGGTAGTGAGAGGAAAAAGTAGGGGAAGAAAGTGAACAAGAAGAAAATAGACATGAGGAGAAACCAATCGAAAAATTCTGGCAACATGAGAAATCCAGAACAAAGCACCCTCCCCAAGGGATCATGAGGTAGCTACCGCAGAGGATTCCCCCCATAAAGACATGTTAGAAATGACAGAAAGGGACTTTAAAATATCGATGGTGAAAACAATGATGGAAATTGCTGAGAAAGTATAAAATAACCATAAAGAAATCCAGAAACAGGACCAAATAAGGAACAAAACATATGAAGAATATAGAAAGGATATAGCAGAGCTTAAGGCATTCAAGCAAACAGGGAACTTAAAGATGCAAAAGGTACTAATAACAGATTAGACTATGCAGAAGAATCTCAGAGCTAGAGCTAACACAGGTAGTTAAAGAGGCAGAAAAGAGAGAAAGCAGAATGTTCACTGAGAGAAGCATTCAAACTTATGAATTATAGGTATCCCCAAAGGGGAAAAAGAAGGCCGTAAAGGAGTGGAAGCCCTACTAGAGATAAATGAAAATTTCCCAAGTATCACCAAAGATTCCAACACACTCCTTTTAGAGGGCTGTCAACCCTGGGTCATCTCAACACAAACAGAGCTTCTCCAAGACACATTGTAAGGAAACTTTCCAAAGTGAAGATGACAGAGATAATTCTGCAACAGGCAGGAGTAAGTGCCAATTGACCAACATGGGCAGATCCATCAGGGTGACAACTGACTTTTCATTTGAAACTTTCCAAGCCAGAAGGGAATGGTCATTTACCTTTAAACATCTCAAACAATTTTTGGCTCTGGATTCTGTATCCTGCTAAACTAAGTGTCAAAGTCAATGGAGAAATAAATTATTTTATTGTAAGACTAGCTCTACAGGAAATACTAGACCTATTCCTCCACCCTGACCATCACAGTGGACCACCAGCAAAGTAAACATCCAGAAACTAAAGGACAAAACCTAGCTTCCACAATGGTAAAATCAATAAAGCTAAGCAATGGACTTTCACAAAATAAGATGAATAGAACTACCACACTTAAAAACTCTCTTAATAAGGGCAGTGCCTGTGGCTCAGTGAATAGGGTGCTGGCTCCATATACCAAGGGTGGCAGGTTTGAACCCAGCCCCAGCCAAACTGCAACAAAAATGTAGCCAGGCATTGTGGCAAGCGCCTGTCGTCCCAGCTACTTGGGAGGCTGAGGCAAGAGAATCACCTAAGCCCAAGAGCTGAAGGTTGCTGTGAGCTTTGATGCCACAGCACTCTACTGAGGGTGACAAAGTGAGACTCTGTCTTTAAAAAACAAACAAAACAAAAAAACTCTGAATAAATGTAAATGACGGAGGGGAGGGGCAAGATGGCCGACTGGAAGCAGCTTCCAACAGAGGCTTCTGTCCAAAAGGAAAGATAACCTCCAGAAACTGCCCAATTGAGCTGAAGACTAGGAGCCCAGCCGAGAGAGAGAGAGAAGTGATAACTGCAGGTCACCTCTGAGGCAAGCTGCTACTTCAAGAAACCAAGCTTAAGGCAGAAAAACTGAACTAAAGTTTTCCGCCATTCTGAAATTCCAGGACACCCTCCCACTCTTACCTGACGCACCAGAAGCCTGACCTCTGCTGAAACTGAGGGAGGAGGACTTGAGCAGCACCCACCCTCCTTATTGTGGGACCAGGCGGCCCACCAGGTAAGAGACTCTGGGGCCCCATCAAGCCCCCGCCAGCCCCCAGTACAGGAACTCTGCCAGGACTCCGGCACCACCCAGACTGGCACCCTGCTGGGCCTTGGCCCGCTGCCAGCAGCAGCCAGGAAGTTCGTGGGGACTCCTGTGTGCTGATCTTTGCCCTGCCCAGCCCGATCCGTGCCACAGGCCTGCTGCCCACAGCAGCCAGGAACTCCATTCTGCCAGGACCCCTCCCCGCCGTGGCCTTGATTGGCACCCCATTGGGCCTTGGCCCACCATCAGCAGCAGCCAGGAAGTCTGCTGGGACTCCCGCCCAGTGCCAATCTGTGCCCCGCCCGGCCTTGGCCTGCTGCCTGCCAGATCCCCACCAGCAGCGGCCAGGAACTCCACCAGGACTTCCTCCCGGTGCCACTGTGTGCCCGGCCTGGCCTCAGCCTGCCCGGCTCCGATCCGTACCCCAGGTCCACCGCCCATAGCGGACAGGAACTCCACTCCTCCAGGAATCCCGCGTGGCGCTGCTTGGCATCCTGCTGGGCCTTGGCCCACCACCAGCTGTGGCCAGGAATTCCGCCAGGACTCCTGCGCAGCCCCGATTGGCACCCCGCTGGGCGTTGGCCCGCCGCCTGCAGCAGCCAGGAACTCTGCCGAGACTCCTGCATGGTGCCAATCTGTGCCCCACCTGGACCCTGCCTGGCTCCAATCCGTGCCACAGGCCTGCCGCCCTCTCTCCGGAGCCCTCCTGCCAGCCAGAGACTGCTGGAGGCACAGACTCCCTTTGCAAAGGCCACCGGATGCCCCATCCCACGCCCTGCTGCTTGATCTGGGCCACACTCCAGAGCTGCTCCCGTAGCCAGAACTCCCTGGGTGGGGCAGTTCCAGAGAAGCTACACAGGATCACTCCCTACAAACATCCAGCAACAACAGAGTGATCCTGCCAGGGTCTGATCTGGGAGAAACACCTCCCCCATTCTGAGGATGGTCATAGGCAACAGTGAAAAATAATCATGAGGCGGAATCAACAGAAAAACTCTGGCAATATGAAGAATCAAAGTAGATCAACTACCCCAAGGAATGACAAAGTAGATACAGCGCAAGATCCCTTGCATAAGCAAATGGCTGAGATGTCAGAAATCGAATTCAGAGTCTGGATAGCAAATAAGATCAGTGGAATGGAGGAAAAGATGGAATTAGAATTTTAGGCAGTAATCCAAAAGATGACCCAAAAGATGTCTCACGAATTCAAAGAATTCAAAGACAAAATGACCAAAGATTTTGACACATTGAGACAAGAAGTTGCAGCCTTCAAAGATCTGAGAAATACAGTAGAATTCCTCAGTAACAGAATGGAGCAAGCAGAAGAAAGGATTTCTGACATGGAAGACAAAGCTTTCAAACGCTTCCAAACTTCCAAAGAGGAAGGGAAATGGAAGGCAAAAACGGATCATTCTCTCTGACAGCTCTGGGATAACTCAAAGAAAACCAGTATTTGCCTTATAGGGATACCTGAAAACAATGAAGTGGCGTCACAAGGCACAGAGTCTCTTCTTTATGAGATTATGAAAGAGAACTTTCCAGACATGCCAAGAGATTCTGAAATTCAGATAGCAGACAGTTTCAGAAACCCAGCATGACTCACCCCTAATAAGACATCCCCCAGGCACATCATAATTAAGTTCACTAAAGTAAATATGAAGGAAAAAATTCTGAAAGCAGCCAGACGTAAGAAATCAATAACCTACAAGGGGAAGAATATTAGAATAACTGCAGATCTCTCTGATCAAACCTTTCAAGCTAGAAGACAATGGTCATCGACTTTTAATCTCCTTTCAACCCAGGATCCTGTACCCAGCTAAATAGAGTTTCATTTATGATGGAGAAATTAAATACTTTAATGACATCCACATGTTGAAGAAATTTGCTATAACTAAACCAACTCTCCAGGATATTCTCAGACCTATCCTCTATAATGACCAGCATAATCCACCATCACAAAAGTAAACTCACCCAGAAACTTTTTATCAAATTTCAACTTCCACAGTGATGAAAGGATTAAAAATGTCCACTGGACTTTCTAAAGATTTATCATTGTTTTCAATTAATGTGAATAGTTTATATCAGGGGTCCTCAAACTATGGCCTGTGGGCCACATGCGGACTGCGGAGGACATTTATCCAGCCTGCTGGGTGTTTCTGCCTCTGCTGCCTGTCCTGTTTAGCAGCTGACTCATCTCGGACCCTCAAAATCTGTTAGCAGAAAAACCATTGGTTGCATTCCTAAACAAAACTTGTGGATTCACTGGAAAAGTTGCAAAAGGAGTTCCAATTTAGATTTAAAGAGCTTCCTCTCCATGAACAGGACATACAAGTTTTCCATAACCCATTTTCTATTGACATTGAAAATGTGGAGGTCAGTCCCTGAAGTAGCCCTGGCCGACCCTATGCCAGCTGCTCCAGTGCCACCTTGCCGGTGTCAGGTGGGAGTCAGGTGCTGATGGGGGTGGTGGGGGCAGTCGAGCACTCCTGCAGCTCCAGCTTGGCTCTGCACGGGCAGCAGCTTTCTGGCTTCTCCATGGGGCTGACCTGTGGCGCCATGATGCTCTAAGAACGTTTGTTGCTCAGAGGACACACACAGTGGGATTCAGAATTCCTGGAGAATTGCCTTTGTGAGAAGCTGGAAGTATTTCTTTAAATTCCTTCTCTTAGTTTTTTCAAAGAAACATCAAGAAACCATGAACAACATTAGTAATGAAGAGTTGACTGCCACTTGCTTGATGAAGGTTTTATTGCCAAGGACATTCTGGACCAAAAAAATCAATGAAGTTTCCTCTTCTGATGAAAAGGATGTCTTCTATGTAGCAGATCTCAGAGATGTTCTGACGAAACACCAAATATGGCTAAAAGCTCTTCCTCATGTCACTCCCCTTTATGCAGTCAAATGTAATGACAGTAGAGCCATTGTGAAGACCCTTGTTGCCATTGGGACAGGATTAGACTGTGCTAGCAAGACTGAAATACAATTGGTGCAAAGTCTCGTGGTGCCTCCAGAGAGGATTATCTATGCAAATCCTTGTAAACAAGTGTCTCCAATCAAGTATGCTGCCAATAATGGAGTCCAGATGATGACTTTTGACAGTGAATCGAGTTGATGAAAGTTGCCAGAGCACATCCAAAGGTTAAGTTGGTTTTGCGGATTGCCACTGATGATTCCAAAGCAGTCTGTTGACTCAGTGCTAAATTTGGTGCCACACT
>CAUYRH010109288.1:0-11494 GCA_963574655.1 Perodicticus potto | reverse complement strand
CCTTCCATTAGGGAAAATACCCACAGTTTAGTTGTCTAGGACAGCATCCAGGGGGCATCCTGACTTTCTGGGGCTTGTCAGTCTTTTGCAGCTAGGCTCAGGTCAAGCGTTAGGCCTTGGGAGTGACTGTGGAACTAGATGTTCAGAAAAATCCTAGGCTGTTGGACTTCCAGTGAAGACCTTCGTGGGATGGCTGCTTTGCCAGTTAGCCTGGTCTGCTGCACTTAAGAAGAATCCTGAGGAAGATTTGGGGGTTTATTTTGACATATCCCTCAGAGGTTCAAGAAGAAGCCAAGTTTTACCCAATGGTGGAAATTAATAACCAGAGGTCTGAGAGATCTCCCACACATTGAAAACCAAAGATCTCTCTATGGGGTCTGCGGGCCCTGGGGAAATTCTTCCATTTTTTAATCTACCACATATGGTGGAGGGCAGGTGAGGCACAGAGGAGAGATGGGGGATGGGGTATTGTTAAAGGGAAGGATGTGGGGGTTGGAGGACAATGAGCATGGGTGACTGATGGGAGGTAATAGATGGAGAAGAGGTATCTTACACAGAGGAATTTGCCAGGTGTTCTGGTTGAGAAAATGGAGGGATTGTAGGAGGGGGGTTGGAGAGAATCAGGAGGGGTTGTGGAAGGGCAGAGGGGGAAGAGCTGTTTACCAGGGTAGGAAAAGACAATGGAAATTCCAATGGGTCTGAGGAAGCCAGTGTTACACATACCAGGAGAATCTGAGTGAGTTCTCAAGATGAAAGCAGAGAATGAATATTTCAGAATAAGAGAAATGCCTGGATGTAGGGAATCTCTGACCGTCTAACCAAATTGACAGTAATTATTGAGATCAGTGAGAATTGAGAGATCAAAGTTGTGGTGTTCAGGCCAATGCAAGCCACTGTCAAGTTTGCACATAGGCCAAGAAGTACTACAGAAAAAAATTAAATGTTTTGGTTTGACTTCAGGCTGGAGATGTAGAGGCTTGAGGTGAGTTAGAAGACAGCTTAGAGGTGAAGAAGGGGAATTGTGACTGAGTAGTGCCCATAGAGAAAACTGGAGTTAGAAAGTAAATGAAATGAAAGTAAATATTCTAAGATACAAAGAGAATTTTCAAGGGGGAGAAAGAAGAACAAAAATAACTGAAACTGCAGGCAGAAAGGAGTCTGGCTCTGTGTGTGGCTGTCAGCCAAAAAGTGATCTAGGCCTCCGGGACAATTCTAGATGAGTGAACCTGTTTCACTGAATGACCAAAAAGGTCCCCCCAAAGTAGGGCAATGGACTGACAAGGCTGGCATTGGGAAATTACGTGGACTCTCCACATTTGACTTTGGACAAAAGAGGGCCTGGCCTCTGCATGTGACCTTAACAAGCCAGAGGGGTCTGGGCCCACAATTAGAATACCAGGGAGACAAGACTGAGCTCAGAGAGGACCTGAACACTCCATGCAACCACCAGTCAGGAGGGTAAAAGAGCCCAGAGACCATATACCAATATTTAAAAGTGCAGAAAGATAGGGTGAGGGGAAGAGGAGGTAGAGAAGCAACAGGAAGAGGAACAATGCGAAGAAAAAGGTTTTCAATAAGGGCTCACCTCAGTATTAGATGGATGAATGTTAGACAAGGTCAGAGAGTGTACCATTTTTCTTCATCTCACAGAAGTGTCCATTTGGGTAGATCCAGTGGGGTATATTTTCAACCCCCAAAGGGGCTTCTCCCTACCGAGTCACAGCACCATACAAAAGATTCTGGATGCAAGGATGAAAGATTATTACAAGGCACAAAACAGAGGTAAAATATAATCCTCCTTCTGTAGACATAATGTGTTCTTTATTGCCACCTGCATGCAGGTGGGTGAAATCAAGAAAGAAATCCCACCCGTGGGTTCTGGCAGATGGAAATTTAAAGGGTCAGGGATGGCAGCAATTGGAGGATTTCCTATTTCATGGAAGGGACATGAGTCTGACCCTTCCTGGGTGGGGCAGGTCTATTTGAGTGGATACACCTGATTCTATCAACCAAAAAGAAATTTGGCTCTACACATACTTCTAGGAATAAAAAGTGTCAGAAATAATAGCTATGCAAATGAATAGAAAAGATAGTTTTTCTCATTTTTTAACTCTTCAAAAGGTAAGTTACTGTTTAAAGCTAAACTAATAGAAATACGGTGTTTATTATATATACAGAATCAAAGTATGCGACATCAATAGGAGGAAAGACAATGGGTGCAGAATGGAAATATAATGTGTGCCTCTTTGAATATGACTGATGGTATCATCTTTGAATGTAGCCTGTGATATGTGAAAAAGGCATATAATAAACTCTTTAGCAGACACCAAAACATAAAGCATAATGCTAAGCAGATAATAGAGACGAAATGTAATTATAAAAAGTTTAATATTTCCCAGTGTAGACAGGAAAAGAGGAAAAAGAATAAAGAACAGAAATAACAAATGGAAAGTCAATAAACATATCAATAATTACACTGAGTGCAAATGTTCTATCACGTTGTTAACAATGCAGAAGTTAAGATAGGCCTCCACTGAGAGTAAAATTGGAAAAATATACACAAAGTCCAGATACCTGCCTAAGAAAGCATATGTTTCTTCTTGAAAAGGATTGAGGAATTCATGTGTAAGACTCTATAGCTCTAATATAATGGCATTTAACTCATGAATATAGTGTAAGCTTTAATTTGAGAGGAAAGTATATGAATACTAGAGAGTGAGAAATCTAAAATTTTGGAAGGAGTGCAGTTGTTGTTTGTTTTGTTATGATTTTCAGCATCATAATTTTGGTGCCTTTTCATATCCTGTCCAGTATCTTCCCAAACAGCCAAACTCAACTGGTTTTTGGCGTCAGGAGAAAACCAGTAACAGCATTTTTTAATAGTTTCAAAGAGACACTGAAATGTCTGTGTCTTAATTGAAACTCCCATTGAATCTAGTAAAGACTGTAACAACTGCATATATTCTTCCTCTGTGGAAGCTGCATTTCCCATTATGATTCCCTTTATTTTAATGTTACCCTGCCAAGAGTCCGGGGTTCTGACTGCCCAGTGGTAGCCTCTTGGTTCCACCTGTTCCCAGTGTTTTTACCTTAAGGTCAGTGATCAGAGGAGGTCCAGTAGGCAGTCCGACCAGGTTCGGCCAGCCGAATTCCCTGCTTGCTGTGCCAGATGTTGCTGCCACCCAGCCCTCCTGATCAATGATGCAGAGGCAGCACCCCAGACAAAATGATTGATTTAAAAGGGAATGGCTGACGCTTGCTCAGGCATTTCAGCAGCTGAAGCTCACTCAGGCATTACAGCCGAGAAAACTATTTAAAAATATTAATAAGTGTTTTCTATAAAATTATTTAATGTTAACCTAGAGCTAAATTCAGATGATTTCAACATCTTTTTGGAAGTATTGCAGATTGAGAGAGTGGAAGCAAATAAAAAGAGGAAATCTCTTTTTCTTTTCTTTTCTTTTTTGCTTTTGGAGACAGAGTCTCACTCTGTTGCCTGCACTGGAATGCAGCATCATCATCTTAGTTCACTGTAGCCTCAAATTCCTGGGCTCAAGTGATTCTCCTAACTCAGCCTCCTGAGTATCTGGGACTATAGGAGTGTGCCACTACCTTTTTTTTTTTCCCCCAAAAGACCATGTCTCACTATCTTGCCTAATCTAGTCTCAAACTCCTGGCCTCAAGTGATCTTTCTGCCTTGGGCTCCTGAAGTGCAGAGATTACATGTGTGAACCACTGTACCCAGCTTGTTCTGTTTTCTTTTAGGAAAGGATAATTTGACATTGATAGAAATACAAAATCTTAAAACTCTGCACTAAAATTTAAGTGTTATTACTAGAAGAACAAAAATAGAATTTATAATTTTCAGAATCTTAGAGGGGAAAAATGGATTTAAAAAACTTCACTAATACAAACACATGGAAAGAAGAAAGAAACAAGAAAACATAACAGTATAAAACACAAAATAAGAAGGCATGGAAAAGTCCAAATATATAGTTATTATGATAAATGTAAATGGTTAAAATTTAATTCTTGAAATACAGAGACTTATCGGTTGGGTAAAAATAAAAACAAAAATAGTCAAAAGGTATAACTTAGGGCCAGGTGCGGTAGCTCATGCCTGTAATCCCAGCACTCTGGGAGGCTAAGGAGAGTGGATTGCTTGAGCTCATGAGTTCAAGACCAGCCTGAGCAAGAGTGAGATTCCATCTCTAAAAATAGCTTAGTGTTGTGGACTCCATTTCTAAAAATAGCTGGGCGTTATTGTGGGCACCTGTAATCCTAGCTACTTGGGAGGCTGAGGCAAGAGGATCATTTGAGCCCAAGAGTTTGAGGTTGCACTCTATTGGGGGGGCTGTCTCAAAAAAAAAGGGTTCAACTTAAAAAATACATACAAAGTTTGAAAATTAGGAAATTGAAAAAGATGTACCAGGTTAAAAAAAAAATCAGATGGAGTAATGCAAATAGCAGATTAAATAAATGCATGGAGAAAGCATAGGAGATAAAAAGTAATATATATATTTTTTGAGACAGAGCCTCAAGCTGTCACCCTGGATAGAGTGCTATGGCATCACAGCTCACAGCAACCTCCAATTCCTGGGCTCAAGCGAGTCTCTTGCCTCCGTCTCCCAAGTAGCTGGGACCTTGGGCACCCGCCACAACACCTGGCCATTTTTGGTTGCAGCTGGCATTGCTGTTTGGCAGGCCCGGGCTGGATTCGAACCCTTCAGCTCAGGTGTATGTGGCTGGCGCCTTAGCCCGTTGAGCCACAGGCGCCGAGCCATAAAAAGCAATATTTAATGGGAATAAATGCTTCTAATGAGAGTGATGACAACTACATATGGTTCTGCACCTAAAGAATTCTTAAGAACTTTGTTAGATTATTGATCTAAGACAAGATGAGAATGAAAATATCTACTCAGATGTCAGTGAGAATACGTGTGATCTAGACCCACAGGCAGAAAAGATGGCTGCTCCAGATGATTAGAGACTGGGAAAGACCACCCTTGAACTAAGATAACATAAGGTTCAAGTAAGTCTGCATTGACAGAGAAGAAGGGAACCAATTCTGGGCATAAATAATAGACTGGGAAGAATATCTCCTGAATAAGAATTGGGATACTTTGCCTCCTGAGTAGAAAAAGACCCTCCAAGCTTCATATATTCCTAGTTAGGTTCCAGGGATTGGGGGAGCAGCAGAAAATGAGTATTTTCCTCTTTTGGTGGAGTTAGAAAGACTCTAAAACCAGAAACTACTTTGTTTCTGCCTCTTTCTGCACTTAGGTTTCATTCAGGCTGGATTTCTGTACAAGCTTTAACATGGCCACTGCTAGTACCTGAGCTCACAATTTCCTAGTAAGTCACTTTTATAAAACCCAAATAAAAAGTTCCAGGGATGGACTCTGTTTGGCTCGGTTTGGGTCATGTGTCCACCCTGGGACTAATTACTGTGACAGGCTAGTGGGGTGTTGAAGATGCCAATTTTTATTCAAAGCATATGGTTGGTAGCAACATTTATTTTTACACTATAAAGTCTATACTATGTTTTAGCATTTAAAACTTACCTTTCAAGAGATAAGCAAGTTCTACTTCATTTTCTTTGAGGATCATATTAAAATCACAGGGTGAGAAGTTGCCAATAGGTGCTGATAGCCTTATAAAGCCAGAATCAAAAACTTGTCCACATTCATTTGTGTCTTGACCATTTTGGACAATAAATCTCTTGACGAGGGCAATAAATCTCTAGTTTCTAATCCTAGCAGAAATAAACGCTGCCTTCACCAGGTTCATATCATTTTTAGTTTTCCGAATTTAAGTTGAAGTCAACAGGAGGCCCACAAGCCTCCTCCTGGGTGTCACACACACAATCCCTAATTGAATTATCTTTGGGGTTAGGTGCTAGGTGCATTGCTGCCAATAATAAGATAGAAACAGCTGGTAGAAAAATTTATAAACATGGAGAGAAGGGAAGTAATATTTACTACTTCCCATATCTGAAGCAATGGGTAGTCCCCTTTATGTAGACCATCCTATGAAAACCTCATACCAACCTGAGGAGTTGGTATTATTATCTGCATATATGAATGAGGAAACAGGCTCAGAGAAGTTAAATTTCTCACCCCAAGCTAGAAAACTAAAGAGAAGTGGAGCTGGGACCAGTTATCAAGTGTGTCTAACTTTTATATTCACCAGAATAGTGCCAGAAGTACTTGAATTCTCCTTCTTTATGATTCTATTTTACAGGTTGTGTTGTTAACAAAGTTGAAAGAAAATTGAAGAGAAAACATTTCCTTCTGGTGTCTACATTTAAAAAAAACTATATTTTGAAGTGGTTGAGATTATGTATTTTCATATTCTATTTTTGCTTGCTGTTATATCACATGCACATTTCATATCTTCCTAATGATCACTGTGGTTATATAGTATTTACTGAGTTATGATATACCGTAATGTCCCTAACCGTGCTGTTGCTATGAACATCTCTGTGGAAACAGCCTTTTTTCTTCTATTAATTATTCCTTTCAAATGAATCCCCAGGAGTAGGGTGACTAGGTTAAGGCAAATGGACATTTTTACGGTTCTTGACTTTTATTGCCACATTGCTTTCCAAAGGGCTTGTATCAATTTACAAGGACGAGGCACTCCATTTTTTTCAGGGTCAGTTTTTAAAGCTACTTAAAAGAAATAAAATTCTATATGGAGCCAGAGGTCTTGATAATGTGTAAATCAGGCTCATAAGCCAAAAAGTCCTTGGAGAACTAGCCAGCTCTGGCAGCCAAATGCTAAGTGGCCCAAGACATCAAACACTGGTGGTAACCACAACAGGGCAATAACTTCCACATTTTCTTTGGAGGTTCACATTTAACTTTGGAATAGTGAGGGAAAAATTAATTCATAATGAAGTTACTCTGTTAAAGCATTTAGTATCATCCATTCTTGATAATGAACAAGTCCAAGTTTTAAAATTTCTACTTCTGATGCTGTCAAAAAGAGACAAAGCAGGCTTTATTAACAATAACAACAGCAGTAGCAGCTACCATTTATCGTGTTTACTGCGTTTCAGGCATGGTGCTACATATTTTATTTGGACTAATTTCTTCTAAAAATAACCTCATGAGATGCCATCATTGGCTGCATTTTTATAGGGGAGGTGACCCTGCCAGACCCTAAGCTCCCTGAGGGCAGGGATATTTGCTATGCTTACTGGTGCAGCCCAGGGCTTAGATGAGCACACAGAAGGTGCTGGATGAATGTTGTTCACTGGCTGAGACTCCAAGAGCACAGGTACCTTCTCCAGGGTCCTAGGTAGCCGGTGGCACAGCTGGTATTCAAAGCAGGGACAGCTGACACAGAGTGCTGGTTCCTAACCCCTCTGCAATGCTGCCTCTTGCCAGGGACAGACATACCCATTCTGGCCACTCACCTGACTCCAGCTTCCAGCAAACCACTCCACCTTGCCCGTGCAGGGCCCATTGTCACACGGGGTGGCCTCTGCCGGCCGGTTGTTCCCACAGCCCTCCAGAGGCAGGCTGCTGATGTGGTTGGTCATGCACACCACGGAGCGCGTCCGCACTCCAGCCCCGCACTCTGCGGAGCACTGCAAGACAGGAGGAGGGCACATTAGTGGGGAGGCCCCGGCAGGTTCTGAAGCCACTTTCAAATGATACAAAGGAGATGGAACACCCCACTTTCCTACCATTTCTTTTCCCTAGAAATATCTGATACATAGCCTACCCCAGTTGGACTATCAGTGTGGCAATTCCTTGTCTTAGAGCTCCCAGAGCAGACTTCCCTCCAAATATCCCATCGTGCTGCTGTGACTATACACTATCTTTCCCAGCTTTTGCTTTCAAAAATACATTCAGCTGAGCAGAAGGAATGCATGAAAATTTGGGCACAGGCCTACCTGCTCGTAGCCAAGTCTGGGCTGAGGAAGGTTGTTAACTGAGGTCTGTCCCCAAGGCAAATGGTTACAGTCCCGAAGGCCACAGCCATGAGAGTATGGGGAGGCAGATCGGTGCAGGGGGAGCTCGCGTTGGGCATAGAAACATTTTGGTAGGATTACAGTGAACGATGTGCTTTGCAGAGAACACATCTCAATAAATGTTATGAGAGGCTTTAAATGGTCAACTACTACACCCCCGCTCTAAGACAGGAAAACTGAGCCTGCACTTAAAGTCGTGTAACTGTTAGTGATTTCTCTACTACAATCATACTCTATCCTCACCAGAACACAGTACAAACATTCCCAAGTTATCCCCAAAGCTTATAAAGCATTTTCCATCTGTCTTGAAAACTTTAGAAAGTTGCTTTATTTTGCTTCTTAGCCTGTGTTTATAACATTTTCTGGACATCCCCATCTATGTGGCCCACAGACACCTCACATCCTGCCTGCAAATCTTCAACACCACTGTCATTCCTCCTCATGGTTTTCCAATTTGTGTTCAAGTTTCTACCTGGATTTGAAAATTGACTATTCTTCTGCCTTTGTGCTTCCAATGACTAGTTTTGTAGACTGTAGTTTGGCCACACGCCTCTAATCTGTCTTGTCCCTCCCTGCTCACGGTTCCCAGCACTGTTCACATTCTTCCCCTGGTCTATGGTTGCAGCTTTGTGCTCAGACTCACTCACCAGCTTTTTTCTTTTTTTTAAACACTTATTTTTTAATTGGAATCATAAACACATAGATCATGTATACATTAATGCATTTATGGGGTACAATGTGCAGATTTCATATAGGATTAGGAATGCTTACATCACACTGGTTAATATATACCTCATCTTGTTTACTTAGTTATTGTGTTAAGACATTTATACTCTATAGTAACAGATCCAACCCTTGCATTATGCACCATTGGTGTGATCCCACCATTCACCCTCCGTTGATCTGACTTCCCCCCTCCCTTCTCATTACCCCCTCCTCCCTCCTTCATCTTGGGCCATAGTTGTGATCTACTTATCATATGAAAGTGTGAATGATTATAAATTGGTTTCATAATAGTACTGAGTACATGGAATATTTTTTCTTCCATTCTTGAGATACTTTACAAAGAAGGATATGTTCCAGCTCTACCCATGTAAATGTAAAAAAGGTAACATCTCCATCTTTTTACCAGTTTTTGTAATGCATCACACTTCCAGGTGTTAAAAACTCCATGCTAAAGACTCCTCTGTAGCCATCCATTCTCTATAAAATTCGAATATGGAAGTCCCTAACTGGCATTAAAAGTTTCCTCTAGTGGCCTGGTGTGGTGGCTCTCCCCTATCATCCCAGCACTGTGGAAGGCCAAAGAAGATGGATTGCTTGAGCTGAAGAGTTCAAGATCAGCTGCAGCAAGAGCAAGATCCCGTCTCTACTAACAATAGAAAAATTAGCTGGGCATGGTTGTGAGTACCTGCAGTCCGAGCTACTTGGGAGGCTGAGGCAAGAGGACCTCTTGAGCCCAAGAGTCTGGGGTTGCTGTGAGCTAGGATGCCATGGCACTCTCCCAAGGTGACAGAGTGAGATTCTGTCAAAAAACAAACAAACAAAAAAAAAAAACAAAAGTTTTCTGTAGTGTGGCCCCAATCAACCCCCCACATTTCCCATTATTCTATCCCACACATCTCATGCTGGACAGACCCAGAGTGGCCGCTATCTCCTGATAACACCAAATGCTCAGATAGCCCTTGCCCATGCTGTTCCCTCTGCCTGGAATGCCCTTCCCCTTCACCTGGACACATAAGAATACCTTAAAGCTCAGCTCAAATGCCACCACCTCTGTGAAAACTTCCCTGATCACCCAACTCAATATATTCTTTCCAGCCTCAGAATTCTTGTGGCTATGTTCTGCTTTCTTCTTTATATTATGGTTACTTGCTTCCTATTTTTTTTTCCTTTATTGAAGTAGGTTTGCGGAGAGCAGGGACTATTGAATCATCTTTATTTCTCCTCAGGTCAGGAGAACGAATTTACCACACACGACTGAATCCATGAATAATGGTGGCATGTTCTGATTAAGGAAGGCCCAAGTCTACATTCCTTAATTCAACTATTATTCATTTATTCATTTCTCTTCTCAGCACTTTCCAATCCTAGATATGGTCCTTTAGCACATGACCAAAGTCTATTTTAAGGATTTCCAGTCTTCTTTTTAAAAACTTCACAGAGCCAATGTTTGAATTCTACCAATATGACCATTAAAAAAAAAAAACAAATAAAAGCAATATGATTTTTTCCTACACATGATCTGTAGAAAAGCAATTGAATTTTAAATAAAATTTGAGAAAAGGAAAAAATCCTTGTAATTCTATATCCTTTCCAAAATTTCTACTTTCATTTTTGTATACTGCAATCTAGTCTTATAAAATTGCAACCTGGTATGAGTGATCAAACATTCCTGGGCCCGACTTCCTAGGGAAGAAACTCCCTCTGGAGCTTAAAGGGGATCAGAACACGCCACCAGAAAATATGCTGATTTGGTACATTGATTATTTTGAGCTGAAGGTAAATGAAGAACAGCAGATGTAGGAAGGGTGTTCTGCTTTCCCCGCTTCTGCCTAAAATCAGGGCATAAATTTCCCAAGAGAAAGTTGGTCTCCTGGCACCAAAAATAAAAGAACCTTCTTATCACCAGAGTCAACTCAGAAGAGCCTGAACATATAAACCTTAGTAAAATAATCCTATCTTCTATCAGTTTCATCCATGTATTCCTTAGTTGCTTCCTCCCAGTATTCTGCCCCTAGAAACCACAACTCCCTTCCTTTGTCTAATCACTTCTCTGCAATTTATTGCCCTTTGTTAAAGTGGTCTATAAGCTCTTCAGACTAATCACTACTTTGGGCTTTTTTTTTCCATGTCTTTCCCAAGAAGCCCCCTGTGCCACATAAAAATATTAACATCAGATAAAACTCATATGCTTTCCTCCTGTTAATCTTGTGTCAGTTTAATTCATAGGCTGTAGCTAGAGAACCCAGGGTGGCAGAGGAAAAGTTTTCCTTCCCTTATAGGTTTATACACATTTTTCATGACTTTTGCTCTATTTGCATCATTATTAGAAATCCAATTGCTAACATCTTCAGCTATTTCTTTTCTCAGTTTCATAGTTCTCTTTATAGAGATCTTTCATGTCCTTTGTTAGATACACTCCCAGATAGTTCATCTTCTTTGGCACTATTGTAAAGGAAATAGAATCCTTGATTGTTTTTTTCCCCTTGACTGTTGTTGGTATATATAAAGGCTACAGATTTGTGAGTGTTAATTTTGTATCCTGAGACATTGCTTTATTCCTTGATCACTTCTAGTTTTGTAGTTGATTCACTGGGGTTGTCCAGATATATAATCACATCATCTGCAAAGAGTGACAGTTTGATCTCCTCTGGTCCTATTTGGATCCCCTCGATTGCCTTCTCTTGCCTGATTACAGGGGCTAAGACTTCCATTACAATGTTAAAAAGTTGCTAACTCCAGTAAGAGTAGCCCACAACACAAAATCCCCAAACTACAGATGTTGGC
>CAUYRH010109287.1:0-11117 GCA_963574655.1 Perodicticus potto | reverse complement strand
CTGGGTCGCCTTAGGTAAAATCCTGGGCTGCACTTTTAATTCCCCAGTTTCAACTTTTATGAGTTTTATTTAGGTGATGTGACCTCGCTATCCCCTTTTTTTTTTTTTTTTTTTTTTTGTGAGACAGAGTCTCACTATGTTGCCCTCGGTAGAGTACTATGGCATCACAGCTCACAGCAACCTCTAACTCTTGAGCTTAAGAGATTCTCTTGCCTCAGCCTCCCAAGTAGCTGGGACTACAGGTGCCTGCTACAACCAGCTATTTTTTGGTAGCAGTTGTCATTGTTGTTTAGCAGGCCCAGGCCTGGCTCGAACCTACCAACCTCAGTGTATGTGGCTGGCGCCCTACTCACTAAGCTACGGGCACCGAGCCTCTATAGCCTTTCAAAGGTATAAAGATTTCTCGTTCAGGGCCGAAAGAATTAACGGTTAAAAAGAGAAAAAAAATAAGTAGACAGCTTCTTCTAGGGATGCACTAGGTTCCTTGTGGTAAGATCACTGCTCTGGACTAGGCAATGCCGTAAAGGGCGGCTAACCACTTCTGGGGCTAGGTCACTGAACACTACAAGCCCCAGGAAGCGCAGCGGCGGGGGCGGGGCTTGCTGACCGCTGTGACGTTATAGGCGGGGCCAGGCGGGATAAGCGCCCCCTTGGGTTTTTAGCTCCGCCCCTGTCCCGTTCCCTGCCCTGTTGCTGGTGCGCTGCTGCTGCCTGCTACCCCTGGTGAGTCCCTCCCAAGGAAGGGGGCAGTTCAGCCCTTGGGTTACCCAAACTTTAACTTCTAGTCTTGAGGAAGGGCCATGGGTGGGTAGAGGGGCTTCCAGTTTCGGGTTTTACCACAGGCCACCTTCTGGGGTGATAGTAAGTGGGAGAAGCGTCCTGGAGGCCCTGGAGGCCCTTCCGCGGCCTTGGAGCGTCAAGGAGCAGTTTTCTTTGAGGGCAGGGCTGGAGTTCTTGTGGCCAGTTAAGAGGCTTCTTCGGACACCTCTGACGGAAGTGAAGGTTTGATGCTCCAGCAGCCCTTGGCCAGAGTCGTGGGTTCGGTAATCCTTCACCTTGACGTCATCACTCGTGGCTTCCAGGCAAAGGCGGAGCCCTTCCGCCTCATCCTGGGCAAATTACTTTCTCTTTGGGCCTCAGTTTCCCTCTTCACAAGTAGGTTTGACTCACGAAACTCCTTACTGTTTGCATTCTGCAATTGCAGGAAGAGATGTTCTAGGCAGCCTAGAAGGAAAAGAGGTGTAGCACCCTGCTTCTTTACAGTTGATTTCCCATTGCCCCTCCCCACCGCCATCATTAGACCAGTTTTAGTTTGGGGACTAATGTTCCCACTTACATATGATTTCAACCCCCCGGGACGTGTTATCTTTTCCCTGTTGCTTGGATTCTTTGTTCTAGATGCAAGCTAGATGAGTAGAATAATATAGATGATTTTTATAACTTTTCCACTGTTGCAAAAACCATTTAAAGCAAAGGACTTTTTGCAGCAGGTCTTTTAGCTTATGTAGAACACATAATTAAGGAATATCCAGATGGCTCAGTTTCCCTGGTATTTTCAGAGGGCCTTGAAATTTTATCCTTTAGCAGACGTGACAGCTGTGGAGTGGAAAGGACCTTGAAAAGGGTAGTTGGTAATCCTGAATTACCTGGCACTAACAAGTCCTATTGTCTTTTGAATCAGATAGTACATCTGGGGCTCTTTTAAAATTTTGGCTGTACTTATTGGTAGACTATCTTGCATCCTTATTTTCTTAGATGAAAAGAGAGACAGTTAAAATGAACTCTTTCACTTAGGATCAGCATTATAACTGGAAAAGTCCTTAGAGATTTTCTAGCCTGATCCACACATTTTACTGATGAGGAAACAGAGGCCAAAAGGAAGTAGTATGACTTGACCAAGGTTTCAGAGCTAGCTGGTGGCAGAATTAAGACAAGAACCCAAGTCCCTTGGCCCCTAGCCTAGTCCCCTTTCCACCACACTTATAAACACTGCTACTACTCATGTTACAGAGACATGGCATAGTAGAATCACCCCTTTCAAGGAAAAAGTGAAAAGTCTCAGTAAAATGGAGATTTCATACACAGCTTTGAGCTTTTCACGGTTTCAGTTGCCTGTATCTCACATCCTCGAACTATTTTTCTGTTCTTCCCCTAGAACTGGTGCTGGTACTGTGGTGGTGTGGTATGTGGGCCTGCTTAGGACAAACTGGACAGCCAGTTGAAATAGTTGTTAACATACAGTGTTAAAGGGTTCCTGGGGGTGTAAAATTTTTATAAGGTACTCTGAAACATTTTAGGTAAGGAACTAGAATGAACTTGGAAATTTTGGACTAGAGCAAGTGGCTCAATAATTTGAGGACCAGTGATTGTGTCTTTGCTTTTACTACCTGTGTCAGGGCCCTTTACACAGCCGTAGCATACACTGCCAGTGTTCTCTAAGGGTAGTTATGTGTAAGCATCTCTGCCAGGGCCAGAAAGGAATGGAATTCAAATGAGTTCATCCATTTTGCTAATTGCTAATAGTTTAGAAAGTAAACAGAAGGATGAAGGAATTCGATTAAATGTGGGTTTGACTCGTCTTTGTTTTTACTGCTCTCAAATGAAGAATTGATTTGCATTTCTCTCTTGGTTGTGGAAGCATTTCATTTTGTTCTGTGAACTAATAAAAAGAATCTACCTTCATTTCTCTTGTGTTTTGTTATCATGTGCCCACTGATACAAAGGACTAATGTTAAAATGTTGGGCATTTTAAAAATTTTCTGCTAACAAGCTTATCAGTGTAGTTTGCAGATTTGCTCAGAAAGAGCAGAAGTAGAACTAACTGTCCTTTTGTACAGGAAGACATAAGAGGATCTATATACCCTTGCGAAGACAGTCCTGGGAGTAGTATATTAGGCTTGAAGAGCTCATTAGATGAAAATGTGTCAGGTTTTCTTAGAAGCCACGAGCCAATTCAAGGGAGTCATTTTAAAATACATTTCTATTTTTGCTAGCTCCTCTGAGAACCCTAATCTTTTAGAAACTGAGCTGGAAAAAAAAAAAAAAAAAAGGAACAACTATGTCAGATGCCAAGTAAAGTGCCTCTGACAGTTTGTGGAATCTGTGCAGTATTTTTCCCATGCTTGATTGTTTTGCTTTTAAAAATAGCTGTTTGTTTTCCCTTCACACTCCTTCTGTGGTCAGTCTTTGATTTGGGGGTACAAGTAAGGAATTAGGTGGAATACCATTTCATAATTTCTAGGGAACCTAATTCATCCCACTGATTTTTCATAACTCAGTAGCTCTCCGGGCTTCTAAATTTAACTTTTGCTCTTCATGTATTTCTTCTTTCTTCCTTGCCTATATGAATTACTGTCAAATTAGAAGAGGATGATAGATAGGTTCTGTAGCGGGAAGGGTGGCTAAATAGGAAGGAAGTTAATGCTTAAATTGTGTATCTTCCTTCCCTCACCCTTCACAAACCCTCATTTCTAGGTAGTTTGTTAGAAAGATAATTTTCCAAGCCATTGCTGGAGCACATTTCTCCCAAGGAATTTTATCACTGAGAGAAAGGAAAGGCTTTAAGGATCACTGGCCTTAAAACTCTGCAGATGCCATCCCTCTAGGAAAAGCTGAATGGAATACTTCTCACTGATCCAGTTCAGGTTGGTATGATCATGTCGTAGGTTTGCCCATGGCCCTTGGTCCTCAGCTCAGTAAAAAGGAGAGAAGGAAAGGCACTACTGGTCTCTAGTCTACCGGCCTCCTCAACTCCTTCTCCAGTTTTGGCAGAGGAGAATTTTAACCTTTATTTTCAGAATGCCATTGTATGTCCTTTGAATCTGTTATAGGAAGATGACAAGATCTTTGAAATAGGAAATTTCATGGAGTCTCTTGCATTTTTTCTATGGAAGGAACAAAAGCGGTTGACTTTTTCACATAGATAATTAGGTTTGCAGATGAACGAAAAGAGATAAGAGTTTCCTTTGACTGTGCACTCAAGCCTCAGAATGTGAGCTCCTTCATGTCATTTTGTATAGATGTGCTGTCCTTTTTTTCAGTGCTCTGAAAAACTTAGATTGGTTGTTTTTCTAGTAAGAAAAAAGAGGCTGTACTAAACCACCCATGTCCTTGGCTGGTCTTGCCTTTCAGAGTGGCATCTATTTGCAAAACAGCTTGCTAGAGTTTGAGTGTGTGGAAGGTGGGTAACTGAGTGTGAATTTGATGGGTTCTTAAGGAAATCAAATCTGTGCTTTCTGTTTTTTGGCACCATGCCTCTTGAACCAGCCATACCAAGAATTGACTTAACACTTAGAGATTATCATCTCCTCACTCTATTTTACTTATTTATTTACTTATTTGTTTATTTATTTATTTGAGACAGAGTCTCACTTTGTTGCCCTCGGTAGAGTGCTATGAGTCATAGCTCACAGCAACCTCAAACTCTTGAGCTCAAGCAATTCTTTAGCTTCAGCCTCCCGAATAGCCGGGACTACAGGCACTCACCAGAACACCCAGCTATTTTTAGAGATGGGGTCTTGTTCTTGCTCAGGCTGGTCTCGAACCTGGGAGCTCAAGCAGTCCTCCCACCTCGGCCTCATAGAGTGCTAGGATTATAGGCGTGAGCCATTGTATCCAGACCCTTCTCACTCTGTTTTAAAAAAGAGAAAGCAGAGAAACAGCAACTTCCCCAAGGGTAGCCAACAATTTAAGAGCAAGGCTAAAAAAACAAAAAAGAACTCTGAACCCCAGAGCCACCCTAACCTACCTACAGAGTCCCTTCTTTTTTCACAGTTTGATGAATGAAGTGCATATCTGGTCATTTGTTTATTCAACAAATACTTAATCAGGGATTGCTATGCCTCAGACACTGTTCTGTGTGTATAATGGAGAGAAGGAAAAGGACTGGGTATAAAATTCTTAGGTTAATTGAGGGGCAGGCCCTTACCTGAGTGATCCACAGTCAGAGGATAAACTGTGATCCACAGTTCTTCATGATCCACAGTCAGAGGATAAATGAAGTCATTTTATATGCTCAGATAAGTTGGTGTTTCAGGCTTATAACAGAGCAGACATGCTGGCCTCAACATGACTGCAGACTACTAGGAATAAAAGGGTCTGCAAGCTGAGAAACCTCTGTCCACCCTGCCATAGCATCCAAGAGAAACGTGCTTCAGAGTTTACGGTAGGGAAGAGCCTTGACCAGGAGTGGAACATGAATCCTCTCTCACCTTTGAAAAACTGTTTTGAGGTTTGAGGTTGAGGATGTGGCTAAACTGTATGACAAACAAGAAAGTGAGTGCATTTCTTAGTTCCTCAGCTCAATCCCAAGAATAGACAGTTCAGCGCCCCAAAGTCCTATTGTCTTCTTTGGGCAAAAACTGACTTCTGAGGAGTTAGAAGAAACGAAGTCTCCATAAAAGGCCCTACAGGACAAAGTTCAGAGAGCTAGCTGAAAACGTGAAGGGTGGTGTTCCTAGAGAGAGCATGGAAATCTCTTCGACCTATATCCTTTATAACAAGCTGATAAATAATAAGGGTGTCCCTTAGTACTGTGAATCCCTCCAGCAAATTAATTGAACTTAAAGAAGGTTAATCAGAAGTTGTGGAGGAAGAAATTTGCAACTTGTTTCTGTGGGGAGAGGGGCAGTCTTGGGGACTGAGCCCTGGACCTGTGGGATCTAACACTGTCTAGATAGACAGCACTAGCATTAAATGAGAGTTAAACCCAACTGCCCTGTACCCAGTTATAGAAATCTGTGTTGGTGGTGGTTGTGGTATGACAGCAGAACAAAACACAGTTGAGTTTTTATAAACACCTAATAAAACCCCGGGCTGTGAATCATGTATTCACTAATTATTAGGCCTTCCAGGCATTTAGAAGATGGTGCTTGTGGCTGGGAATAGTGGCTCAAGCCTGTAATCCTAGCACTCTGGGAGGCTGAGGTGGGAAGATAGCTTGAGGTCAGGAGTTTCAGACCAGCCTGAGCAAGAGCGAAACCCTTCTCTACTAAGAATAGAAAAAAATTAGCCAGGTCTTATGGTGGGCACCTATAGTCTCTACTACTTGGGAGGCTGAGGTAGGAGGATCACTTGAGCCCAGGAGTTTGAGGCACTGTGATCTAGGCTGAGGGCAGTGGCACTCTAGCCTGGGCAACATAGCAAGACCCCATCTCTAAAAGAATAAAATATAAAAAAAGAAAAAAACTTGTTTGAGGGGCAGGGAGTATCTGGTGTCAATAATTCAAAACACTTTGTTTCTTTTATGTATTGCTTTTACCTCCAAAATAGTTTCCCTTTTTTTTTTTTCTTTTGAAGACAGAGTCTCATTATGTTGCCCAGATTGGACTTTTACTCCTGGCCTCAAGCTATTCCCCACCTCAGCCTTTCAAGTAGCTGGGGAAACTGCCTAGTTTCCTGTTCTCGATGACATTTTATCCAGCTTATGATCTAGAAAGGTGAAACACAGATTATTATCCCCATTTTATACATAGGGATCCAAACTTTCTTGGTGACTCCGTAACACTGCATTTTTCTGTTTCTTTGCTGTGGTGCATGCTATTTCCTTCATCTGGAATGCCCTCACTCACAAACCCACTTGTCAAAATCCTAATCTTCTTTGAGGACTAGTCTAAGATCTTACTCTTTCCCTGAAGCTGTTCTTTATTTTCCCAGCCATTTTCATCTCCCTCCTTTGAACTGCAGAGCATCCTGCACTATTTATTTTATTCATTCATTTAGCAGCCGCTTGTATACTCATCTGTCCTCTATATTTGATAGAGATTTGTTTTAGGGCAAAGACTATCTCAGTGATAATCACTAACATCTGTTAAACTCTTCTTTGTGCAGCTCTGTACAAAGTACTTTATTCTGTCATTCAACTGTGTGAAGTGCCTACTCTATGGAAGGCACTGATTTAAGGGTTGGACACTTTACATTATTTCGCTTAGGCCTCACAAAAAAAACTGATTGGGCGTTTATTAGCCCTATTTTACAGATGAGAAAAAAAGCACAGAGCCTAGTCAATTAAGTAAATTGTCCAATGTCACAAATTTAGTAGGTAGTGAAGCTGGAATTTAAACTCCATCATACTGATTTTCAGAACCCACTCTTGTCACCACTACATGTCAAATAATCTTCTCTCGTTCCTTTCTTCCCACTCCCATCCCTGGCTCCCAGCAGTGTTTTATTTATGCAGGGCCTCAATAATTATAGATAAATGGGGCCGGGCACAGTGGCTCACGCCTATAATCCTAGCACTCTGGGAGGCCAAGGTGGGTGTATTCTCTGAGATTAGGAGTTTGAGATTAGCCTGAGCAAGAGTGAGACCCCCGTCTCAAAAAACAGCTGGGCATTGTGGCAGGCACCTGTACTCTCAGCTACTCGGGAATGCTGAGGCAACGGGATCTTTTGAGCCCAAGAGTCTGAGTTGCTTTGAGCTCACAGCACTCAGAGGGCGACAAAGGAAGACGCTGTCTCAAAAAATAATAATTATTATTATTTTTATTATTATAGATAAATGGAATTGAATGGAAAAACTGAAATCCAGAGAGACTGACTTTCCTAAAATCATAGAGCTTGTTGAGATGAAAAATCTAGAATTTAAGCCTAACAATTTCCCACTCAGGCTGTTTTCTCTAGGCTGCCTTGTTTATTCAAGGCATTTAGAGAAAGGGGAACAAACTAGTTATAAGCAGAGAATTAGGGTTAGTGGTTCCTGCGGTGAAGAGGTCAGGGATAGTCTCAGAAAGTTCTACTAGTGTAGGAAGTTGTGAATGTGAAATGGCTCAAAGTGAAACAGAAAGCAAGTCGTGTGATCTCCATACTTGTCAGGATTTTGCTTTTCCGGAATTGGGTTTGAACGGAATGTTCCCTGGACGAGAGCCCAGAAATCGTCAACATTTAAAAAAAACCCTTTTTGAGCCTCATACTCTATTCCATATTTCGTAACAGGACCCCTACCATGGAAAAGATAATGGAAGATCCCCCCACATCAGCTGTCTTGCTGGAACACTGTCATTTTTCTCAGGTCATCTTTAACAATGTGGAAAAGTTCTACGTCCCTGGAGGGGACATCACATGCTATTACACCCTCACCCAGCATTTCATCCCCCGACGAAAGGATTGGATTGGCATCTTTAGAGTAAGTGGCTAATTTATTACCAAGTGATCTGGGAGCTAGAGGTGAATCTTAGTTCCCTGAGTATGTGACCCTCTGTGTGTATTAGAAGCATTTTGTACTTAGTATATTATGTGTGGCCAATTTTAAAATGTTAAACTAAGCTCCCTTGCCCTTCACTCTTAACTCACCAGTGTGTGCTGTGGGACTCAAATTTTAGTCTCAAGCAAAATAAGATATCAAGTCATATTACCCGTAAGTTTTATTATGCTTTTGAAGACCAAACAGAAATGCTTTTTTCCTTTCACATGTAAAGAATTTGTTCAGAGGGAGCCACAAGTTTAGTGTCCCTCATCCCAATGACCTCAGATTCCTGTTGGGTGTGTTATAAACAGAGGAGCCATTCTTCAGGCCCCCTGCTCTGAGTACACCATTCTGGCTTAACTTCTAAGTAACAAACTTGTGAAAGCATTTCTAGAAATGCTTTTAAAATGATCCTATTTGGGGCGTGGTGCCTGTAGTACAGTGGTTAAGGCACCAGCCACATACACCAAGGCTGGCAGCTTCAAACCCAGCCCAGGCCAGATAAACAATGACAACTGCAACAAAAATAGCTGGGCGTTGTGGTGGGCGCCTGTAGTCCCAGCTGCTTGGGTGGCTGAGGCAAGAGAATTGCTTAAGCCCAAGCAGTGACACCACGGCACTCTACTGAGGGTGACAGAGTGAGACTCTATCTCAAAAAAAAAAAAAAGATCCTATTTTGAAATATTTATATGTAACTTGCCTGAGATCAGTGACCCCTTATGTAATTTCTATGACATTAAATATTACTTCTTTACTTGGTGCAGGGTTTACTTTATTTCAATATGAGTATCATAAATCTGGAAAGAATGTTCACAGGTTATCTGGTCTGATATCCACATCCAAAAAATTTATTCCTCACTGCTTTGTAAAGATTTCCAAGGATAGAAAGTTTATGATGAGCTCCCTCAGTGACCTCTTCCAGTGTCTAATCATTCTGTCAGTTCAAGTACAGAAATGGTATTTTAAAATTTTAATTAACTTTTTCTCTATGTCCCCTTCCCCCTCCTATCTGTCTCTCCCTCTTATCTCTCACACCCATAATGACAAATCTTCCTATTTCCAAAGACAGGAAGTAAAGGTCAAATTTAAGTAATTTACGCTGGTGAGTCCCAATGTCAGTGACCTTTGGTTTGACAAATTAATATGTCTTGTGCCTGTTTGCCAATGCTGTTCATCCTGAAACCAGACACCAGTGACTGCACTGTGAAAGAACTTTGCTTATTTACATCCTTTGTTGAATTTCACATCCCTTAATTGTTTGGACTATCAAGCTTATTGATGGAGGAATAGAAGCTGGAAGTAACAAGACTTTGGAGGTAGGGATATACAGCTCCCAACACTGCAGGATATTGAATCATCGGGCTAAAAGGTGTTTTAGCAAAGACAACTCACATACCCAGAGTGTTTTCTACTTGAAAAGCAGATGGTCAGCTCGGCCCCTGTGGCTCAAGCGGCTTAGGCACCAGCCACATACACCTGAGCTGGTGGGTTTGAATCCAGCCCGGGCCCACCAAACAACAATAACGGCTGCAACAAAAAAATAGCCGGGTGTTGTGGCAGGTGCCTATAGTCCCTACTTGGGAGGCGGAGGCAGGAGAATCGCTTGAGCCCAGGAGTTGGAGGTTGCTGTGAGCTATGTGATGCCACAGCACTCTACAGAGGGCGATAAAGTGAGACTCTGTCTCTACAAAAAAAAAAAGAAGAAGAGAAAAGCAGATGGTAGTTGTTTTTCTTTCCCCATATGTGGCAAAACATATAGATCATCATTGCCCAGTAGAATTTTCTGCTGTGGAGGTGTGTATACCCTTGCTGTCCAGTACAGAAACAACTAGCCACATGTGGTTGTTAAGCACTTAAAATGTGGCTAATGTGATTAACTAGATTTTAAATTGTATTTAATTTTGGGTGGCACCTGTGGCTCAGTGAGTAGGGCACCGGCCCTATATGCCAGAGGTGGTGGGTTCGAACCTCGCCCTGGCCAAAAACTGCAAAAAAAAAAACAAATTTTATTTAATTTTAATTAATTTAAATAGCCTGATGTGGCTAATGGTTATTATATTGGACAGTGCAGATATAGGTAGTTAAAAAAGAGAATGACTCGGGCGGCGCCTGTGGCTCAGTGGGTAAGGCACCGGCCCCATATACTGAGGGTGGCGGGTTCAAACCCAGCCCTGGACAAACTGCAACAAAAAAATAGCTGGGCGTTGGCACAGGCACCTATAGTCCCAACTACTCGGGAGGCTGAGGCAAGAGAATCACCTAAGCCCAGGAGTTAGAGGTTGCTGTGAGCTGTGATGCCACGGTACTTTACTGAGGGTTATAAAGTGAAACTTTGTCTTTAAAAAAAAAAAAGAGAGAGAGAATGACTCAAAAATTACTAGGCTTTGAAATGTGTTCTGTAAACTTTTTTTTTTTTTTTTTGGAACACTGTTATATTCTTGTTTTGTTTAGACTGGTTATGTTTTCTAAATACTTAAGAACTGCCAGTGAGATCTTCACCATAAACCAAATGAAAATCTCATACTTTTCTCTGCCAGACCTACAAAGAGCTGGTTTAAAAAAAAGAAAAATCTGGCTCGGCGCCTATGGCTCAATGGGCTAAGGCACCAGCCACGTACACCTGAGCTGGCAGGTTCGAATCCAGCCTGCGCCCGCCAAACAACAATGACGGCTGCAACCAAAAAATGGCCGGGCATTGTGGCAGGCGCCTGTAGTCCCAGCTACTTGGGAGGCAGAGGCAAGAGACTCGCGTGAGCCCAGGAATTGGAGGTTGCTGTGAGTAATGCCACAGCAATCTATCCAGGGTGACAGCTTGAGGCTCTGTCTCAAAAAAAAAAAGAAATAATGGTTAACCAAAAAAAAAAAAAAAGGCCTCCAATGGTCATTGTCCATAAAGCTATTGACTTGAACACCTGTCCTGAGGACATACTATGTG
>CAUYRH010109286.1:0-37875 GCA_963574655.1 Perodicticus potto | reverse complement strand
TGATGGGATGGTAGAATAGCCAATAAGGAGTTACTGCTCTGGCAGGAAGAGCCGTTAGGGGCAGGCCCCAAGTTTGAAATTTTTAGTGGGTAATTGGGATAGGGAGATGAAGTAAGTTTTGCAATTACCTAACAAAGAATGCTAGGAAACTTTTGCTTGCCATCTTGTTAGTGTCATTCCAGTACTATTTTCATTCTTCTTTAGTAAATATTTTTATCCTTCTATTTTAATATAAGTAGTCTAGAAGTTCTCAGCACTCATTTGGAGTAAGACAAAAGCCTTAAACTCCCCAAACCCAAACTCCCCTAAACCCAAACTCCCTTTTCATATGCCTGCCTCCAAATAAGCTCTATCACCTTTAAGGACCTCTAGTTAACCAAACTTTAACTAGTTTATCAGAGCACAAAAATTCAAATTTCAGAGTCTCTCTAGTTGCTCATTGACTCTGATATTGTTCACAGGTGTACATGAGACAGAAAGGCTTATGATCCTCTTTTTCACTCTGCCTTTTGAATGCTCCATATTAAAAGCAAGAATGAAATAGACTGGTTGGGCCCAAGAGACACTTTAAAGAACATGACTATTGTGCTCAATTGGAAGATGTTTCACAGTGTTTACCTTGAGACAAAGTCTCACTTAATAGAATGTCCCCTAAGCCAGCTAACAGAGAATCCAATACAACAACGATGAATCAGTAGAGTCTTCTGTATCATTAGTGTGGTTTTTACTTGTGGCTTAGAACATTTGGCAAGGGAATTTTTCATTTTATACTCTTGCTTCCTTTAAGAAAGATTTATTAAGCAACACAAAGACCCTCTTTGTAAAACGGAAGGCTCAGAATTTATTTTTAGCAAGTGGACTATGTTCAGGCTAAGCTGTAAGGTATAAGATTTTTGGAGGTTTGTTATTTTTTTCTTAGTATCTCAGCACCTTCATTATGCTCCTAACAACTTTATTTCTCATTACCAATGACCCTTGGTGCAATTCTAGAGTAAGCTGTCTATTTCCCTAAAGTGTTTGTTGTATACTTCATCTGGCACAAGGGCTAATTTTAAAGTAACTTGAATGTAAGATTTCTGCCTTCAACTTTGAAAACATAGCTCATAGCAAAAGCAGACAACATTCCCACTGAAAACAACTTTTAAAACCTTAAAAAGAAAACCTAAAAGATATATAGCATGCATATGTCTGCATCTGCAAGCTGGTAGCCCAGGAAAGCTGATGGTATAGTTCCAGGTTCCAGGTGGAGGTGGCTGAAGATGCAGGGAATATATGGGAAAGGTTCCAGTCCAAACTTTAAGTCCTGAGAACCATGGGTGCCAATGTCTGAGGGCAGGAGAAGATGGAGGTCCCAGTTCAATAGAGAGCAGGTTCACATGGGTGAAGGAGGTCTTCTTTACTCAGTCTACTGATTCAGAAGATAATCTTTTCCGGAAATACCTTCACAGACACGCCCAGAAATAAGGGGTTTTACTCCATCTTTACCAGATGTCTGGGCATGCCTCAGCCCAGTCAAGGTGAAACATTAAAATTAATCATCACAACCCCTAATTTTCTTCCCCTTAAAAATTAGAGCCTTCTATAAGATTGAAGGGATGAGGATAAAGGAAGTAGAAGGGAAACAAGGGAAAGAGAAAGAATTAGATTTTCTTTTTCCGGAGTTCCTTGCTATATCTGATCTTGTGTTATTCTCTTGCTGATAGTGACAGCTGTGCTGCCCAAGGCAATGCTGATTCATTCTCAAATTAAAACAATAAAATTTACTAACAACTCTCCAAATTCTCAAGATAAGAGGTCTATAAACTGTTTTCTCTCTTCCTCAACTCTCTGAAATGACTTCTC
Source organism: Perodicticus potto (assembly GCA_963574655.1). Classification (NCBI taxonomy): domain Eukaryota; kingdom Metazoa; phylum Chordata; class Mammalia; order Primates; family Lorisidae; genus Perodicticus; species Perodicticus potto. The sequence goes on along the minus strand of CAUYRH010109286.1, from coordinate 36,033 downwards.
CATCTCTTTTTCCTTTTTAACTACAGGATTTAAGTACTCTTTTAAAATCTTAGAACTCTATTTCTTCTCTAAGTTGGCCCTTAGCCCTGGTCTTGCTCAGCTTTAATTTTCTTTTTGAAAAGAACAGAGCTGGAAAGCTAAGCTTTGATCCCTGCCCTCTTGCTTACTAGCAGAGAGATAGTTGGGGGTACTCTCACAACTTCTCTTTCCTCCTCTGTACAAATGGGCCTTAAAATAATGTTGCTGAAATTTTAAGGCAATGCTGCAATCAGAGTTTACCAGACTTCTCACAAATGGTTTCTTGCCTAAGATACAGTCCTCTACTTCTTTGACACTCCCATGCACATCAGTGTCAGGAACAGAGTAGATACATCTGTGCTGACGGACACTTGCATAATGGTGAGAGAGACAAATCAGTAAGTCTAAGTGACACAAAGTGAACAAAAGCCCTGACCTTGGGAGGACAGATGCATACATATTTATACAGCAATGTTTTCCTATAATTGAAACTAATGGTGTTTTTAAACTAATCCAGAAAGGGATTCTTCCTGAAGTTACCTGTTTGTATGGTATGGCCCACATAACATCTCTCCTAAGATATAATGTCTTGTATTAGCTGGCCTTTTCAGAGAACATTTATGTGTATATTCCCACATTTACTTTATTAAGTAATTAGGGAAAATATCTCTGCTGTTGCTGAACAAGTGAGGTGGCTGAAGATGCAGGGAATAAATGGGAAAGGAAGTACGGTTAAGAAGTGGTAAGAGCAGGCTATCTTGAGCAACAGATGTGACAGCTAGCATTCCTGCATGGGAGAAATTGTGCAGCATGAGCCCTAAGATGCTAAAAGACATTTTTGTATAGGTTGAGCATTCTTTCCCTGCCCTGATGATATATTCCTCTGGTTAAATTACATGCTCAATTTCATATTTAGATGAAATATTGAAAAATCTTTATTCAAGATTTTGAATGTGAATTTGATGAGGAACAGTATGTAATGAGAAAATAATTATAAATTGAGACCTAACAAATGCTATTTCTACTCTTAGTACTTCTACAGTTGGTTTAGATGAGTTGCCTAACCTATATAGGTCTTTTTTTTCCTTTTGATCTGAGAGAACCACCCTCATTTCCATTGTAATAAACAGAAATACAAGCTAAACAGAACAAAATGTCCTCAACAGTATTTATCTATACCTCAGAAAATATCTTCTGCCTTCGAAGTCTCCTTCCTTCAAATACTGATATCAATCAATTTATGGAGGTTCTATACAATTGTATAGATGCCAAAATGAGGATATATTCTTAAATCATGGGTCCAACAGAATGAGAAAGAAACATAAAAGTTCTGAGTGGGAAAATACAGGTTGGGAATTGAACTTCTTTTTGCTATGTGCCCATTAGACCTCTCCTCATCACAGGTACAGTCATTCAACTTAGACTTTACTAAATACCAGGCACTAGAGATAAAACATAGGGTCTATGCCCAAGCATGCCACCTTCATGGACTTTCCACCTTATGGGGGAGGGGCAAGCATTTAGCAACACAGGACAGTATCAGGTGCTCCTGAAAAGTCAAAAAAAAAAACAAGAAAGAAAAAAGAAAAGAAATGAAGCCTAAAATTACATATTGGATGAAAATTTTCCAAAATGGAGTGGTTACTGTGGCTTAAGAAATAAATAAAAGCTATGTCGAATATTTAGAACATCTGATCTGACCATAAAAATCATTGTTTTCCTAAATATTTCTAAACTTTACCACTATAAGCATGAGAAATTTGCGGAGTCAAAATTAGTAGGCCCCACTCCTCAGACCAAAACACGTATTTACTCAACACATACCTCTTTTCTGAGTATACCCTTAGAGTTATAGTACACATTTGTCATATTGTTCTCTCTGGCTAGAATTTTTGACACTTCAAAAAAAATCTCTACTTTTTCCAAGATAGGAGCTAGAAACTATACTTTTTGGCCTTCTTTCTAAGTATATGGTCTGAGTGTCACCTACCAAAAGCACTTTTTGGAAATTATTAATAAGTAGTATTAATCTTTCAGCTTTTCTCTAGATTTGAAGCTTCCTAAATAAAATCTTAAGGAAGTTTGGAACATCTTCTGGACAGTCTAATTGAAAGCAGTATGAATAGGAACCATCCTGAAAAAATAAGACCATGTTGAATCTATACCTGGTAAAGATATTGGCAGAGGCATAAAGCTTTGGGCCTCCATGGATCACAAAGTCAAGTCTGTGATACAACAGTGGTAGACTCACTGACTGTCACACCCAGTATCAGGAGCTGTAGAACTCGATCAACATGATTGTGGGTATCATTCCTGACACATAAGTTTGAGTCTGGTTGATCAGCCCTCCCATCTGTTTATTAAGCTTTCCTAATATCATGTTAATAAATTATCTTTGTACTTTAATGAAACAGAGTTTGCTTCATTGCTCATAGTTTTGAATGCTGACTCATACAGAAGCCAGTAAGTGCCTATGTCTTCTTAGGAAGATTAGTGCCTATTGCTGATGACATAGACTTGGAGAACTCTGGTAAAAAGGAAGCTCATTTCTTTTTCAAAATTCGAGAAACAAAAGGAGGAATATGATGACAGAAAAAATCCTGGTTTGCTGCAGCATTTCTGTGGTTATTACCTGCTTCCTCTTTGTCAGGCATCCTGTGATCCCACCTAACCCTTTTGAATGATAATACACGACGTGGGCTTTTCCCTGGAAGGAAAAAGTCACAGGGTCAAGCTACAGTCCAGAAGAGGACACTAACATTCTCAACCCAACAGCTGTATTCTTCCCAAGGAGGGGAATAAAAATACATGGATGATAGTAGGATCCAGTCCTGTGACAGGTATGTGGGATTGAAAGAATGATGTTGGGTTTTTGTAGGGGTGGGGGAAAGCACTGTTACTTCTTATTAATCTATATCGGTAGTTTCCAAACTATAAATGTAATGTGCATAAGATTCACCTGGAGAACATGTTAAAACACAATTTTATGAGATTTTGTCTCCTAAGATTCTTATTTTTGTAGGTCTGGGGTGAGATCTGAGATTCTGTATTTCCAAGTTCCAGCTGATGATGGTACTGATCTAAGAATCACACTATAGTAAGTTTCCATTAAGTTTAGCCACAAACATTCACTAATGGCCTTGAGCAAAGCAGGTTCAGTGAAGATGTGAAAGTGGAAGCCTGATGAGTAGTCTAAGACATGGAAGGAAATAGGGACAGCAATGAAACCTATACAAATTAAAGAGAGATGGGATATCAAAATGAGAGAAACCTTTAAAGACTATAAAGAATGAGCCAACGAGAAGGGGAGGTTGACGCCATTGAAAACAGAGGCACTGATTAATGAATAAAGTGTCTAGAAATGCTAGAGAGGATGGGACCCAAGGCTAAGGTTACGGATTTGTCTTTGATTAAAAAATAAAATAAACAAATAAATATGTGTGTGTGTGTGTATAAATATATATACAAGTTTCTTCTATGCTAAGAAAGAGAAAGGATAGAAAAGAGTTGGAGAATGTGTGTGGATGAATGAATTTCATATTAGTAAGTATAGGGTTCCCAAATGCTAGTCAGTAAGGGAGGTCTTTATTAAGGCTGCAGAGCTGGGAGAAGGTTGGAAACAATCAAGAAAATTGATTAAGGAGCTATAGAGAATTGTGGACATCACTGAAGATCCAAAAGTTTTTACAATCTACAGGTTTTTAATTCTTTTTTCTGGCAGCACTTAGCGTCCTGGACATATTTTCAAATAAGGTAAATCATTAAGTTCACCTAGGATGGGGGGTTTGTCAAGATGAGCATGATGAAAGGACAATTGAGCAGGAGAATGTATTTCGTGAAGGTCTGATTTTTGTATCTTGTTACAGTAAGAAGACAGAAGAGCCTTCTATCATAATGTTATGCCCAATATTGAAGAGAAACATTCAAATTTTAATTGTTCACTACTTGCAAACTGTTTAGATAATAAGGAGGAAATGTATTCATTAGCAGGGAAGAACTACATCAATTGTGACTTTTGTAATGCATTAAGCTAAACTTCAGTCTGCATTTTAAATTCCTATTATCAGGGACCACTATTAGCAAAATAATGAAATATATATATACATATTTCACATGTATATAGCACATATTCATTATTCTCAATCTCTTAGAAAGAGCAGCCTATATAAATGAATTTAAGTGCTTTTTCATTAGAATAAATAAAATATTAAGCAGTACAAGAAATTGGTGTAAATACTTCAGGCTAAAGTATTTTCAGTGATCTTTTCCTTGAGCAATAGTAGCAGTTAAAAGAACATTTCAATACTTGTTCTTAATAATGACAACATAAACCTGAAGAAGTAAAATCCCTTTTCTTGAAGAGTACCCAATATCCACAGTTAGAAGGTTGGGTCGTAAAATAGATTTCTCCTCACATGGAGAAAGGCGGTTCACATTTTTACAGCTGGTCTCCACTCATCAGTTATGCCACATTTTTGGTCAAGGTCCCTTCTCTTCTGTTACACCCCGCAGAGAATTAATTCTAAAGCCTTATCAACCCTTCTTGATGTGACTCTAAGCTTTTCAAGTCTTCATGTCATTAACTGTGTTAACACTACCTGAACCTTCTTCCTCAAGCAAGCCAAGCCTTTCCTGTGTCAGGACACATACACTTGGGTTCCTTCTGTCTCGAACACTCATCTCTCAGATGGTCCTGTTGTTCAGTCTGTCAGTTTATTTGAATCTCTCTTTAAAAGCCATCTCTTTGAAGCTAGTTTCCTAGATGATCTTATCTAAAATATCAGGCCCCATCATTCTATACTTTATTCTGGGTGGTAGAGCCCACTATTTTCAACAAGCTGTCTCCCTCTCCTGTATAGTTAGAGCTGGCCAACTACACCACAGAACACTGCCCCCAGTGCCTTCCATAAAGTTCTCCCCAATGAAATGTAAATAGAAGTGACCAGCTCCATGGGCCCTGGGTGTGCCCTCCCTTTGCTCTTCCTCCTCTCCTTGTTGTCTAGGGCTCAATGACACCTAGTCACAATCATAAAGATAACAACATGGCCCAATGGAGTTGTGCAGTGACACAATGGAGAGAAACTAGACCCTTGAATGCCATATGGAGGAGAGTTATCACCTCAAACTAACAAGCGGGAAATAAGCTTCTACCAAACTCTTTCATCCACTGAGTTTGTACTGGGTTTCTATATTATATCATCTTAGTATTACTCTGAGTATGCTACATTTCTCTTCATAGCACTGATCACTACTTCATATTACCTTATATGTGTTTTTTCTTTGGTTATTATATGCCTTTTTCACTAGAATGTCGCTCCATGAGGGGAGATACTTTGTTGGGTTTTTTTGCTTTGTTTTTGGTATCCCAGCATGTAGAAGAACAGTGCCTAGCATTCAATAGGCACTCAAAAAATGTTGATGAATAAGTGATGAGTACCTGAATGAATGTTGGATGAATTCCTTCTTCATCCAAGCCTCTGTTTCCAGACTTTCTTTCCTGTCCCCTTGGTTTCCTTGGGCCTTGCACGTGTCCTCCACACTGTGTGTATATGCTCCACACAGGTGCTTGGTTGGGTGAGCATAAACTTTGGGCTTGGCCACAGGAACCCCCAGGCAGCAGGGCCTTAGATCCTGAGAGCACTGCAGACTCCTCCAGTGAGTGCAGCTGAGCTCTGCAGGAAAAGCCAGTTCCATAATTTGGCTTCCAGGAGGTATATACCTCTGTCAGGTACCTTTACACTAACAGCCATTTCAGAAAATAGACAGGTTGGCAAAGCAAAAGGAATTGAGCCCTGCAAAGAACTCATCTTCAAGATTAAATCTTTGAAGATCCTCAGATAGCCATTATTACCTTGGCTTCCTTCCAACTGAGAGAGTCAGCAAAATGATCTGTGCCTTATCTCTCAGGTATAGGAAGATACTCAGAGCTTATTTCTTTTTGAGTATATAAAATAAAAAAATGTCTGAGTAGTTACTTCCTGTGTTTGGCAGTTTTAAGATAGGCAGTACTTTTCTGGGCCAGAGGGCGAGTTGGCAATAGAAAGTTTGCACATGCTTACAGAGCTCATCAGTTTCTTCTGGAATGACTATTAAATGGGTTTAAGTGCTACATTTTTTTTTATAATTTATGAAATTGTTGATTAAATACATGCTGTATTTCACTTCCAAGGCTAGCTCAAGATTCCAGCTAATGTAAAACCAATGCTAGCTAAAAGACTAGAAATGTTGAAAATATTCTTTTGCAATTTTATTTTTTGATTAATTGACTTGATAAATTAAACTATTTCAATATACACACATATGCATACAAATTAATTGTATTTGAACTTGTATTGAATCATGAAATAATATCTCCTATAGTCAGAGTTTGATATTGGCCTTCCGATTATGTTATTAGTCTTTCCTCTTATTTTTTCTGTATATAAGCTTCTTGAAAGCAAGGTTTGGGTTTAGTATTTTCCTAGTCGAAGAATTAAGCATAGTGGTATAAATGTAATGTACTCTCAACAATTGCTAGATTAAATAATTAGGATTAGAAGTTAATTTGTTGTTGTAATGTATAAAAACCCCTAAGAAGCTCTAAATTTTAACTATTCAGATTTTATTAAACCCTAAGTAATTAACACTGATCTACAGACTGAGGACCCAAATTGAATTAGGCCATTCTAAAGGAATCACACTGTGGCCACGTTCATTTTCAATTTTCTCTAAGCCGTTACAATGGGAAATTTCTCTAGAAATTTAAAATATATCTTTTCCTATAGAAACATGCTTTACTTCTGGAAGATACTGATGAATTCTCACAGTACTACTCTTAGACCCAAACAAACAGCTCCTGCACTGAACCCTGTGTTTCAGAGGCCCTGATTCTGGAGCCTTGGAGTGCCTTCCTCAAAAATGTTTAAATCCTCTTCCAGTGCCTATGGCCTGTTAGTGTTATCAGTAGTATGTAGAGAAGGTGACCAAAACTCACAATGGAAGGCAAGGGAGTGCTGGTGTCCTTTATTCCCATCAGGGGAAACCCTTCAGCTCTTTATTCCACCTGATAGGTTGACTGAGTGTCTGAAGGGTTGGATTCCAGGAGAATGATCTTGCAAGTAAATGACTCTCTTTAGCAAATAAGCTATTTGCTATATCTTTTATAGTACTGAATAAGATTTGACTACAAGAATGATGTTGACACAGTGATTTTGGGTGGCATTCACTCATATGGGAAATATGACGAGTTCAGGGATTTGAGCCACCGGTAGATCAGCTCTAACATTGGGCTTTACCTGGTGATGGGAGCTATTGTGTTAGCTCTGGCCCCTTCATGTTCTGAAAGTAGTACTGCCTATAAATCTCTGGAACCAGACAGAGTGAGGGTGGTGGCCAACCCCATCTAATCTAGGTACCCCTATCACTGAGTGGCACTACCTTTGCAGCATTTTTATTATGCCTCAGGAAATATTCCATGGATAGTTGTGCCTGTTCTTTGAGAGATTTTGAGACATTTGATCTACAATTATAATGGGTTTTTCTAAGCATTGTTCAATCTTGCCTCAAACCAATGAAGTAGTGCTGTGCTCTCCTGGGTCAGTTTTAAACCCACCGGAGGTATTGGCTAAAGCTGCTGTTAACGAATTACCACAAACTTGGTGGCATGAAACAACAGAAACTTAGTATCTCACAGTTCTGGGGGCCAGAAGTCTGCAGTTTCATACACTGAAATCAAGGTTTCAGTAGGTTCCTTCTGCCTGTTGAAGCTCTGGGGGAAAATTTGCTCTCTGACTTCTCCAGCTTCTAGTGGCTGTCCTAATACCTTTGTTTGTGGTGACATCACCCAATCTTTGCCCCCATGGCCTCCTTGCTTTCTCTTTTGTGTCCAGTCCCCCTTTACCTCTTGTAAAAATGCTTCTGATTGCATTTAGGAACTACTTTGATCATACTTTCGTCTCATAATTTGGAACTTAATCATATTTGTAAAGTTTGTTTTGTTAGACACGGTACCATTCACAAGTTTCAGGGATTGGCTGTATTCTGGGTTCCATTACTCAGCTATATTGGACAAGGGATGGATATTCCACGAACAAATATGCCACCTTTTTTGTTCCACATATCTAACCTTCCCACGGGTGACGAGTGGAAAGCAGAAGTACAGTCAACATGAAAGGAGATCACATTTGGAGAATGCAGTGGTATCTGCCCAAAGTGTTAAGAGAAAACATGGTTGTGAGATGTTTTTTCTATGCTATAATATTCGAAATAATAAGTTTTAAAAATATGTACATGTTTCTTCCACATCCTGAATAAAGTTTGCATTTATGGTCACTACCATTGAAGGAGAGTCATTGAAGGTCTGTCTTCACAGATGGCACAGTGGATGATGAAACATGGAGAATAATGAGGTAACCAGCATTCAACAATTGGTGCTGGGGAAATGTACAGGCCAGAAGACCTGTGTTGTTTCACTAAAACTCTTCAAAGATTCATATTTCTCACTTTTTTCTTACAGTGAGAGATAGGAAATTATTCAAGAATGGCATATCCTTAAACATTCCGTGTGTTAGATGATCCTTAGGCATAAGTCAGAAAATAATAGTGTCTGGATTATACTAATTATCTTCTCATGGATGTGATTGGACAATAAACAAATATTTAATTATCTCTTATGCCACTCATTATCCCAAAATTTCATTAGCCCCAATCATTATACTTCACATGAATTTGAAGAGTATAAAATAATACATTATGTGTTTTAATGCATAATAATGTTTTACTATACATTTATTTTCTTTGATTTCTCATTTCTGTTGCACTTAAGAAATTATACTAATTATTAGAAACTATATATTTAGTTAGGTAGGTTATATCAATTATGATAGATAAGAAAGTGTTGCAAATGGGTTTTGGGAACAAGTCACATGGAAAGTTTAAATGCAGTCCTGTCTTTGTCGGACTAGAGTATAGATTAAATACTCTACTCATCAATTTTGTAATACATTTTTAAAGCAAACTATGTATGCAGATAAGGGCCCCATGAAAAATATTTGTCTGGGGACTCACAAAGCCTAGAAGCAGCTCTGAGCTTCTCTATAGGATGCATACATGGGTTAGGGGAAGAAAAAGGGTGAAAATTTAGGCACAAAATTTTTCTTTACCTACCTGATTATTTGGGAAGTTATTATGAGCAATTGCTGTTAGGTTTGGATTCATATTAAAATTTATGGAATTTTATAGGAACAAAAAGTTTTCTGTTAAAAACAAAACAAAAAAAAAACATGTGGTATACTTTACCTCCCAAATCGAGTTGAAGCTCCATAAGATTAGGAAGCAACTGTTTTACTTCCGCTGCATCACAAACAAAGCTGTCTTCATATGTATTTGGGAAATTGATAAATGAATGGTTTCTCCCCTGAAAGTTTGTAGAAGGCAACATTCTTCTTCTTTAATTCAGACATATTATATCATAATAATAGAAAAAATGGCAGCTAAAGTGAACTTATCAAAGACCCAGTTTCCCCACACCCTATATCTATCTGGCCATACTATTTGGGCAAAACCCTGGAAATAATAGCATAGTTGATTCTCCAATGAAAACGTTAAGTCTTTGATCAAAATTTTCAAAGAAAAGTTTCCTTCTTTACAAATTTCCAAGTAGATTGGTTGCAAATATCTCCAGCAGTGGCAATTAACAAGGAGTGATACTGCTTCCCAGAAGGTATTTTAGAAATGTGTGGAAGCTTTTTTGGTTGTCATAATGATTGTGGAGAATGATTGACATTTAGTAAGCAGGAGCCTGAAATCCCTGGCCCAATAAAGAAGGACAATCCTGTGTCCTAAATGGCACTTATGTAGGTGAAAAATCTGTTTTAGATGGTCTAAATTTTAAACCTATATTCGTTTTGCATGCAAATTATTATATTTTGGTATGATTTTGGAATACACTCAGTTTTCTAGGATTACTTCCACGTCAATTGTAGAAAGAGTTTGCTTCATTTTGCTTGAAAGTTTACATAATCTGGTAACAATTTTGGAAAATTACATCATTGCAGGAAAAACTGCTTGTGGTATTAAGTATTCTATATACAACACATGTTACAGTTTACATCTGTAGCTGTCATATTCACAGTAAATCTACATACAGATGTGAGGCTCCAATTGCTTAATTATGACTTCTATATCAGTACCCCCCAGCATTTCTTTGTTAAAATAATACATTATGTGTTTTAATGCATAATAATGTTTTACTATACATTTATTTTCTTTGATTTCTCATTTCCGTTGCAATTAAGAAATTATACTAATTATTAAAAACCATATATGTAGTTAGGTAGGTTATATCAACTATGTTAGATAAGAAGGTGTTGCAAATGGGTTTTGGGAACCAGTCATATGGAAAGTTTAAATGCAGTTCTGTCTTTGTTGGACTAGCAGGAGTCCTCAAACTTTTTAAACAGGGGGCCAATTCACTGTCCCTCAGATTGTTGGAGGGCCGGATTATAGCTAAAAAAAAAAAAAAACTATGAACAAATTCCTATGCACACTGCACATATCTTATTTTGAAGTAAAAACCGAAATGGGAACAAATACAATTTACACCAAATCATGTGGCTCGTGGGCCATAGTTTGAGGACCCCTGGACTAGCGTATAGATTAAAAAGTTTGATGGCAACAGGAACAGGTGGTGCACTTTGGAAGAATGAGGGTGTGCTGGTGAATTGATCTCATGTGAGATTGATTTTTTTTGTCCCTTTGATGTCATTACAGCTGATAAATTCTCAGAAAGAAGAGCGAAGGTAATACTCTGGGAGTCATGGGGAACCCATGGAAGAAATTACACTGCTTAGTAACCAAGACTCAACAAGTTGCTTTAAGCAAATGCGTTCATTCAGTAATGGACAGAAATGATACTACCATCATGGAAACAAACTAGAGCTGCGGTTCTCAACCTGTGGGTCGCGACCCCTTTGGGGGTTGAACGACCCATTCACAAGGGTTGTCTAATATTAGACATTCACATTACGATTCATAACAGTAGCAAAAATTGCAGTTATGAAGTAGCAATGAAAATAATTTTATGGTTGGGAGTCACCACAACATGAGGAACTGTATTAAAGTGTCACAGTATTAGGAAGGTTGAGTACCACTGTGCTAGAGTTTATTTGCACCATTTTAAGCATGTGATACTGTTTGCATTTAAGAATATCAAGACAAATAAATAGATCTATTTTAGTAGCATCAAAAGGTAAACTCCATAAAGGGATAGACTTTGTATTTTTGCACACATTGTTTCTCTTTTTGTTAGAACAATGCTTGAACACAGTAGCTGCTAAGTAAATTTTTTATTTAGAATACATGTTTGAGGGACTGACTTGGACTTAAGTTTCCTGGGCACTATTATACAATTATTGCTAACTATTTTTGAAAGGCTAGATCCTATAGCTAATACTGGGTAGAATAATTTTTGATGGTTTCAAAATATGTTTTTTTGTTTTTTTGTTTTGTTTGTTTTGAGACAGAGTTGCACTATGTCGCTCTCAGTAGAGTGCAGTGGCATCACAGCTTGCAGCAACCTCAAACTTTTGGCCTTAAGTGATACCCTAGTCCCACTCTCTCAGCTGAGACTACAGGCGCCTAGCACAATGCCTGGTTATTTGTTGTTGTTGTTGTTGTTGCTGTCAAACCCACCAACCCCAGTGCATGCAGCCAGCACCCTAACCACTGAGCAACAAACGCCAAGCCACAAAATATGTTTTTGATAATTAAATACGATAGTTTCTTTGTGGATAATGGGATTAATCTTCCACCCTGGAACTATGGACAAAAAAGCATGAAGATATAGAAGGCCTCTTCCGATTCCATCTCAGTAATATTGATTCCCATAAGCAGAGCTTCACTAGCCAGAAGTTGACCTTTGTTGGTTTCCATTGGAAGTTTACTCTGAAACTATTTATTATTCAAGCACAAGACGAATTTAGCCAAATCATGAATCACAATCATTAATTATTCACTGGGATTAAGGAATCGGTTATAACTGCGTCTCGCTTTAATCCTGTTTTATTAATTTATATTCTTGGCAAACTCTTCTACTAAATGGATTCTAGCTTACTGTGGGGACGCAGAGGAAGAATGGAAGGTCTCTGGGGTCAAAGAGCAGCATTTGCTTTAATTCGATAACATAAATTAGCATGGGATTATGGGTGCTATTAGCATAAAATCCCCCACTGCGGCTCTGGCCTTCAGGAGAATGTTAAGTGATTATGTTTATTCTTGACCGATTTTCTATGAAATTGGAGCTTCTGGAATAGCTAGCCTACAATGATCAGGTAGGGTGAGAATTTGCGTTTTTGTAAATGTCTGTGTGTGTGGAGTACATGCTGCCTTGTAGAAAAATAACAAGCTGGATTCCAACGTCATAAAAGACCTCTAAGTAACCAGTGGTCCATCAGCTTTATTTTTCTACTCTGGCAGTGGAACAAAGAGAAACTGTGTATTTTCCCTCAGATACTACTTCCAATGACTAGGACTGAGAAGAAGCATTTCTGTCTTGAGTTTTGCTTTGTCCTCTAGACTTTAGCTATGACTTCGAGTGGCGTAACCAACAATACGGTCGTGTTTAGGTTTCTCTCTCTCAAGAAAATAAGAGTTCTGTGTCTTTGATAAATACTCTTCTAGGTCTGGTTTTTCGTCATTTGTTTGAAAACTAGCTCTGGAGTTTAGATAGTGTTTCAGGCTTTCTGGTTTTTATTCAATATATGTACACTTTCCCCTGTGCATTCTGTTTATTGTTTTAGATTTCCCACCTATTTATTCTAAGGCTTTGAATAATTGGCCACAGGCATTGTATAGAGTTTCATCTTACCACAAAGTGGGGCCTGTTACTAATGCTGCATAGACCTTATTACTTTATTCTAACAGCTATCCACATTGCATCTTTATTCACATTTTTACATACTTTGTCTATTCTTCAAAGGACAAAAGGTAAAAACATTGATGCCACTTCATTTTATGGAGTGCATTCCCCCCATGTGCAAATGAATCATGCTTTTAATTGGAACAATTTTCAAATATGCTGATAACTAACTTAAAAATAATTTTGTGCTGTGAATAAATATCTCTGCTTTTTTCCTGGCATATAAATTCTTATCTGTAATTATTAATTTTTCCTTATTTTAATAAACAAAATGTTGCAGTTTAGACGCTCTTTCCAATTTTGCTGTCATTACCAGATGACCTAGGTGTGCTGGGAAATTCAGAAAAGACTAAGCCCCAGCCCTGTTCTCAGAAAGCTTGCAGTTAGATGGAGAAGCGAGAGAAAGGGGACTTGCCAGATACTATTATCTTATCACTGCTTATTTGTGGTTTGAGCCTGGACAGCAGAGTCTGGCAGAATTGGGTTTAAACTAATTTTCTTCCCTCCACTAATTGGGTGAATTTAAACAACGAGAGAATTAAATTCCTAGAACCTTTATTTTCTAGGTTAATGTAAATATGATCACATATGCATTCTACGGTTGACAGGGATTGCCTGGAAGCCGTATGTAAACGTTCCAGCACGGAGCTGCATGTGTGGAAGACGGTTGATAAACACAGTCATCGTCCCCAGCTCCATCATCCTACTTGTGACCAGCCATTTTGTTCTTGGAACAAACTGAACCGCTATCCTTAAACTTGGATGGCATCTGGAAAATGTGTAGCCACAGCTTTCCTATGTATCATAAAACACATAGGAAATTATAGTACCTATAAGGTACACATGAGCCTATAAGAAGACAGCCTGAGTTCTCTGACTTCCTTGAACTCAACACGGCCACCCAGGGGCTGAGGGAATCAGTGAATTAACCCATCAGCCCCAAGGACCCTAGGATGCTGTGATACAGGATTCTGGACTTTTGAAGAGTACAGTTTTCTCTCTCAATTTCTTTAAAACAGACATGCAATTTAGAAAATGAAGTCACAAGAGTTTAACAAACGAGCAGATTGCTCACAATATGTGTTAAGTGAGACATCATTAAAGACTATTTTATATCTGAAATCAGAGGGTAAAGAAAAACTCCTTAGTATTGTAAAAGGAATTCCTCTAAAAAGGAAAATACTGAGTTTTTTTTAAATTAGAAACATAATTCAGCCATTCTTTCTTGATTAGTATGTAAGTATAATTAAATTTTCATCTGGTTTAGAAAAATACAGGCAACTCTTGCCCATCAGCACTTCCAAACCCAGTGGTACACAGATGACATCACTAACAGAGCCTCAAAGATCAAACGGCAGCTCCTTTCCTCTTTTCCCTTTGTTTTCACTTTTCCTCCTCTGTCACAATATAGATAAGAACAAACCCTTGAATATGACACACTATATTGTTATATCCAAACCCTTGAATATGACACACTATATTGTTATACCTAGTAGCAGTTCAAGACCTCTTTCTTTATGGGGGTCAGTAATTTTTATTTCAAACTGTTATGGGAGTACACATGGTTTTGGTGACGGGTATCACTTTTGTAATGCTGAGTCAGAACTGTACAGGTGCCCATCTGTTTTTGCCCATCCCTCTTCTCCCCCACCTCGATTTTCACAGAGTTTTACTTCCCTTTGTGTACAAGTGCTCGTGGGTTAGTTTGAATTTAGTAGTGAGTGTATGTGGTGTTTGTTTTTCCTTTCTTTATATACTTCACTAGATACAATGGTCTCTGGTTCCATCCATAATGTTGCAAAAGGCATTAATTCATCCTTTTTGTGGCTGAATAGTATTCCACAGTATACATATCCCACATTTTGTTAATACACCCACAAATTGATGGACACTTGGATTGATTCCATGTCTTTGAAATTATGTTTATGGTACAGTAAACATTTGAGTGTAAGTGTTCCTCTGATAAAATGTTTTTTTTTTCCTTTGGATAAATACCCAGGAATGGGATTGCTGGATGGAGTGGTAGATATCTTTTTAGTTCCTTGAAGAATCTTTATACTGTTTTCCATGGAGATTATAGAAACTTGTAATCACACCAACAGTGTAGTGGCATTCCTCTGGACATTTTCATAAAAGCTATTCTAACAGGTTAACTCATTACGCTTTTAATTTTATATTGTGGTTTTAATTTATATTTCCCTAATAATTAGTTGATAGTGAACATTTTTTTCACATGTTTATTGGCCATTTGTCTATTTTCTTTTGAAAACTTCTGTTCATGTCTTTTTAATGAGGTTTTTTTTTTATTGCTTATTTGCTTGAGTTCTCTGTAGATTCTGATTATTAGACCTTTATCAGAGACATAGTTTGAGAACATTTTCTCCTATTCTGTAGATTGTTTGTTTGCTCTGTTGATTATTTTCTTAGTTGGGCAGAGGCTTTTAAATTTAATTAAGTCTATTTATTTTTGTTGTTTTTTTGATTGTCATTGGGGTCTTTTCAACAGATTCTTTGCCTAGACCAATATATAGAAGAGTTTTTCCTACATTTTCTTCTAGAATGCTTATGATTTCATGCCTTACATTTAAGTCTTTTATAAGTCTTGAATTAATTTTTATGAGTGGTGAGAGATATGGATCCTGTTTCATTTTTCTGCATGTGGTTATCCAATAGCTACAAAGAAAATAAAATAGATAGGCACATACTTAATCAGTATCAGAGGTTAAAGATCTCTATAAAGAAAATTAAGAAACATCAAGGAAACTGCAAATGACATAAGCAAATGGAAAAAAAAATACCATGCTCATAGATTGGCAGAATAATACTGCCCAGAGTGATTTACATATTTCAATACAATTCCCACCAAAATATCGACATATTTCACAGATCTAAAAAGGTAATTCTATGCTTCATTTGGAATGAGAAAAGACCCTGAATAGTTAAAGCAAACTTAAGCAAAAAGAACAAATCTGGAAGCATCTTATTACAAGACTTCAAACTATACTACAAGGCTATCATAACCAAAACAGTGTGGCATTGTCACAAAAATAGAGACACAGACAAATGGAACAGAAAACAGAACTCAAATATAAAACCATCCACATACAGCCAACTGATCTTTGACAATGCATACAATATACATTGTGAAAAAGAAGTCTTATTCAATAAACGGGGCTGAGAAAACTGGATATTCAAGGTCTCGTTCAACCCACTAACACCCAGAAACCAATATACTAGATAAAGGCAAAAGCTCCACCAACTCTTCATTACCCTAAAGCTACTGTTATTTGTCAGTAAATGAAAATCCCAAGATACCTTTTCTTAAATGAGCTATTTTATGAAATTTGTATATGAGTTGTTCAAAGTCATTTGATATTAAAAATGTAAGAAACAGAAACTCTATTGGGAGTTGAAAAGCAATGAAACTTTTTAAATAAATTACTTAGTCTGACATCCAAATAGTTTATTTTTTAGTATATCACCACTCTTCAAGATAATTTTCGATCATAACTATGATACTTTAGGTAGCAGCCTTGTTTATTACACTTCAGGAATACTACCTGCTTTGCTTTTAATCCAGGTCTAAGTGCTTCATCTTAAGAATATATTGGATTACCTGCATAAATAGAGGTGCAAGAAATGCTTTGGCACTAGTTTGCTTCTACTCAGTTCTTCTTCAGAGGACAAGAAGTTTCATGGTGTACATGGAATACGACTTACCCACTAAAAGGAATAAATAATGCCTTTTGAAACACTGGAAATATTATCCATTCAGCCAAATTCTCTGAAGGAAGAGATGCTTCGAATGGCCAGCCCTAGAACAACAAAAACTCATTTCATTTTTTTTTTTCTATTAGCAACAGAAAAGAATTTTGCTTAGTGCTTATTCTGAGATTGGGAAATTGGTTTTAAGAACTACTCTTGCTGTCAACAGTAGATATTGATTTCTCAAACCCTTTGAGAAATCTAGAGTAAAATGGTCATTAGTTCTAAATGTCAAAGCAAGTGGTGGTCTGAATCCAGCAGATGTTGGCCCAGGCCCTACTTTCCATGACAGGTTCTATTTTTGTCAAGTGTGTGGGTGAAAATCTGGCTGGAAATGAAGGGCTCCCTGTGTCCATCTTGTCCCACAGATAAGCATGTGGAGAATGTGTAGCAGTAGAGGGGTTCAGAGCCCATTTTCACATATTCTACCCACTGAGATCCACCCTCTCAGTCTTATGATAGGAGGCAAAGTGGAGTTGGAAAAGAATTTTGGCAAGAGAATTTTTGCCAGATTCTAATTGCTGTGGGCCTATTCTTGCTTTCCTGTCAAGGCTCAATTTCTTCATTCGTAAAATAAATATATTGAACTAGATCATGCATAATCAGGGAAGGCAGTATTACCCTCTGGCAGACAAACATTGATTCTTGAGGGGTTAAAAAATATGCTCTTAACTTTTATACTGATTTGTGACCTTCCAAAGCTCAAACAAGCCTAAATATTATGGCTTTTAGTATATAAAGTATTATTGAATGTAGCTTATTAGAAAGACTTTAAATATAATTTAATTTTTCTCCATATGAGTATGGCAATAGGAAAAAATGAAAAATAACTTGAGAAACGCTTGAGCTAAATGAGTTCTAAGGTCCCTAGAATTCTAAAATTGCGAGAGTAAATGGAAAATAGAAATTCCTATGAAATGATAGAAGGTAGAGAAGGAATTTAATGATGGAATTTTCTGTAGATTTAGCTTTTCAGAACTAAATTGAAGGCTATTTATAAAGCTGGTGTTTATCAACTGTGTGCCTTTTATAAGACAGACAATGATTCTCAACTGTGTCAATGTTGCAGTGTTTTCAGTCACAAATAACCAATAAAAATCAAAGAAAAGACTTTCTTGAAAACTATAATTTCTCCCTAAAACAAATCATTTAAAATAATGTAAATATTTTCATAGTATTAGTGGCAAGGTATATGCAATCTGGAGCAAGATATAAGGAAATTAAAAGTAGGAAGTAGGCATTTATGTAAAATCTCCAACAGTTAGCCAGCACCACTCCATTCGCTCTTTTTTGTTCTAATTCTTTTACCAAAAAACAATTAATTATTTCTCTCACTCAATTTCTTTTTCACAAGACACAATGTCTTTTAGTTTTGATATGATTCTCAAGTACTTAAATTTTACATAGCCACCTTAATCATTTTTGAGTCAAAATATCTTAACGTCAATTTATAGGTATATTAGTTAGAAGATATTACTTTTAAATTCTTTGAATTCTTAATGAAATTTCTAAGTGTTCCCTGTATTATTTTCTTCTGTGATTACTCTTTACAGAAATGAAAAGCAGCTTTCTTGAATGAAACGAAACAAAGAGGAAAAGAAGTTATGAAGGGCATTGAACTTCGTGATTTGAACATGGGCTTTGAACATGGGTTCAAATTCTTGACTTTGGAGAATTTTCACAATGCTATGTATCTCAATTTGTTTTCTTGCAAAATATCTGTTTTAGGGATAAGTATTTTTAGAACCATTATAGAAGTTACATATGAAAAGGGGCTCCTTTAATAATGGCTGTTGTTACTATTAAATATTGCATATCTTCTTTGGATTGCACTTGTGTTTGACTTTAGCTGCAAGAGAAAAAACTCTGATTTAGAATCCATAACCATAACCTTCTCCTAGTCCTTTTCTACTCAAAAAAGAAAAAAATGTTTTTTCTTTTAAACTTAAAATAAATTTGCAGTTATTATTGTTTAAAAACTCTTCAGTTTTCTTTTATTTCAAGCCTCCTAAATTGGTGGAAGCCTTATGTTCCCCTTCCCTTTTCTCAGAACACATGAATAAACATTCAAAGTCAGAGAAGTGTGGTCTACAATTTGCCTAAGAACTTTTCAGTACTTTTCAAAATATGAGATAAAGCCTGCAGTAATAATAGAGCCCAGGATAGGAATTGCCTGCTTTTAGACTAGTAATCTCCCTTGTTAGTCAGTATATATGTCCCTTCTACTTCCAGAACTCATCCTACAGTCTTCCGAGCACTGCTTTCCCTCATCTAAAGCAAAAACAATAATCTTCCTGGGAATTCTTCCTTGTTTTCCATGGTAATGCTTAGACTCTTCTCTTCTCACCTGAGCACTATTGCATTAAGATAGCTACACATCTGGCTGAAAGCTATTACCATGTTTAATGCCCTATGAAAAATTAGGCATTTTACAGGACTAATGGCTTTGTTGGGCAGCTGGTGGTCAGACACAGTAACAAAGTTGATCCATCAGCGGCACGCCCCATCTTTAAGCAGAATGTGTGTGTGTGTGTTTGCAAGTCTGAATGTAGTGGTTTTCAATGTAGCTGTTCTACCCAGGTGAGCCTGAAGACTACTTTCTGACCATAAGATGACAAATATTCTTGATCTCTTTGCAGAAATATAGGTCTGTACCGTGTGTAATAAACTCAGAATGTAAGTATTCAGTGGCTTATGAAATGATCAATTTGTTTTTGTAAATATTTTTACTAAAAGTTTTGGAAAAAGTAGATTTCTCCATTTAATTTATGTGTTATTTTTATTATCAGTCTCTAACAGAAAAAAAATTTGATCTGCTACTTCTAAAGATTACCAAATTAATCAGATGATATCTTAATTATAAAAAGGTTATATTGGCTCCTTCTCCCTGATTTTGAAAGAATAATTGTTGACATCAAAGGGATAAAGAAGCATGGGCTATAGCCTGACTGTTCCTAATCCAAAAAGCTAAAATTCAAAATGTTCCAAAGTACAAAACTTTTGAGTACCAACATGATGCTGCAAGTGGAAAATTGCACACCTTACCTCATATGATGAGTTGTAGTCAAAATGCAGGAGTAGGGAATACAGTTATTCAGCATCTCCAAAGGAAAAAAGAACTTTCCACTTCAGTTTGAATTCACTTATGTGTGAATAAAGTGTAAGAATATGATTGCTTATCAGTAGCACATGAATTCAGTCAGGAGCGATGGTGATGCCCAGCAACCACAAATTGTCCACATGAGAGGCTGGGGTGCTGACAGCTTTGCTCTGCGATAGTACAGTGTACACAAACTTTGTTTCATGCACAATATTATTAAACATATTACATACAATTACTTTCAAGCTGTGTATATAAGGTGTATCTAAAACATAAATGATTTGTATCTTTAAATTTGGGTCCTATCCCCAAGATATTTTATTGTATATATGCAAATGTTTTAAAATAAAAATATAAAAGATTTAATTTTAAGACATAAGATAATAAAAATCCTGGGAGTGTGGGGAAAATTGATGCTATTAGCCTGGGAAAAGATTTTATGAAGACCCCCTTAGCAATTGCAGCAACACCAAAGATAAATAAATGGGACATGATCAAGCAAAAAAGCTTTTGCATAGCCAAGAGTATAATAGCTAAAGCAAGCAGACAACCTTCTGAATAGGAGAAGATATTTGTATGCTATGAATCTGACAAAGAATTGTTAACTAGAATTTACAGAGAAGTCAATTTAATCAACAATGAAAGCAAACAATCCCATCTATAGGTGGGCAAAAGACTATAAAAAAAACTATTTTGAAGAAGATAGATGAATAGACAACAAACACATAAAAGATTTTCATTATCTCTAATCATCAGAGAAATACAAATCTAAACCACTCTGAGATATAACCTAACCCCAGTGAGAATAGCCCGCATCACAAAGTCCCAAAGTTGCAAATGCTGGTGTGGGTGTGGAGATAAATGATCACTTTTAACTGCTGATGGGTTTGCAAACTAATACAGCCTCTATGGAAAGAAGTATGGAGAATATTCAAAGAGATAAAAGCAGACCTTCCATTTGGTCTTGCAATCCCATTAGTAGGGATTAGTAGATACTCAGAAGAAAAAAAAATCATTTTATCACAAGAACATTTTCACTAGAACGTTTACTGCAGCTCAATTTACAATTGCCAAGACACGGAAGCAGCCCAAGTGCCCATCGACTCATGAATAGATTAATAAACTGTGTTATGTGCATACCATGGAGTATTATTTAGCCATAAAAAGATGGAGACTTCACATCTTTTGCATTTACCTGGATGAAATTGAAGCACATTCTTCCTACTAAAGTATCACAAGAATGGAAAAACAAGTATCCAATGTACTCAATACTAATATGAAACCAATAAATAAACAACTATACTCCCACACAAGAGAAATACAAAAGTATATTCAAGTTGGGGGAGAGGAGAGGAAGGACAAGGGAAAGGGGAGGAGGGAGGGGGAATGATAAGCTCTCACATAATGTGCACAATGTAAGGGTATACGGCACACCCCCTGGGTGAAGGCCTCACCTACAACTTGAACTTTACCTTAGACATGGAAAGAATGCAACCTAATCATTTGTATCCTTATATTAATCTGAAATTGAAAATAATAAATAAGTACTGAATCTGAAACATTTCAGATTAAAATAACTCAGGTAAAGTATAGTCAACCTTTGTTAGCAGTGGAAGTAACCTAAGAACTTATCCACTCTGATTTTACCATTTGAGTGAGAAAGAAACTGAGACAGAAAAAAACCTGATTAGTGAGTACATGTAAGTGCCAGAAGCTAGGACTGAGGTGCCTACGCCCTGGACAGTAATTTTCCCACAGCTCTCCTTGTTGCCAAGGCTAAGTAAGATGGCTACTGGGATGTGTAAGTGATATGCATTCTTTACTTTTGACATGAGTCAAGACTCCAAATCCTTTTGAAAGATCATTAATATGTCATAGGTAGGTGTGCATAAAGGCTGACTCTGTTGCATTTACTCACAGAAAGGCACTTCATAAATGCCATTTGATTGAGTTGAAGGCAGGCATGGGTGCTTCTCAACAACCAAATTGAGTTATCAGCTTGTACACTGAATATTTCTGACCTGTATTAACATCTTGAATGTCTTTGGCTCATATGGTCTCATCATCACATGTTCAAGAAACATTTTCTTCTCAAGGGTGCATCTGAAGAAACAGAATGCAGGTATAAACATCAAAATTTAATTGAAAAAAATGTAGTCTCCTGGGATTAAAATAGGCATTAGACACATCTTTTTAAAATGTATTTGAATTACAGAATAGATTATAGCTAGCAGTCCTCCAGAGGTTCTCACTCCTGCTTCCACAGGAATCTTTAACCCATAGTGAGCGGGTGAAGGCTTCCCGAACTGAGGCAGTATGACCCAACTGAGATCTTATGACTAGTACTCATGAAGGTGAGAGCAAGTGATGTGTGCCACAACAGAGCAGAGCATGAACCATTGAGAAGAAGTCTGTCCATCTCCTAATTCTCTGTCCTGGTCTAATTCAACATAGAATCTTCCCAGGCACTGGGGAGTGGCATATCTGTCAGAAGGAAGGCACCCGTGTTCCTAAATCCCATGTGAAAGAAGTACACTGAGCAAATAGAGATACTCTTGTTGACTATTGCCTGAGTAGAAATTATATTTTATTGTTTTAAAACAATATTGTTTTTGATATTGAAGAACCTGTACATCAAAGCAGCTAGATTTATCTTAATATACAAGTCAAAGTTAAAATGACTCAGTTTGACCCTAAAAAAATACGCCTGAAAGGAGGATTTAGCCCAGCACTGTGGCTCATGCCTATAATCTCAGCACTTGGGAGGCTGAGGCAGATGCATAGCCTGAGCTCATGAGTTTGAGGCCAACCTGAGCAAGAGTGAGACACCATCTCTGAAAAAAAACTAGCGAGGCACTGTGGCAGGTGCCTGTGGTCCCAGCTGCCTGGGAGGCTGAGGCAAGATTTTGAGGTTGCTGTGAGCTATGATGCCACAGCACTCTATCAAGAGTGACCAAGTGAGACACTTTCTCAAAAAAAAAAAAAGGATACAGATTCTATTAAAGAGATATCCAATTATCCAATTATACCAATTGTAGGTTGTACCAAACAAGGAGTTGTGTATCTCATACTCTGTCTCTATCTCTAAGTTATATATACTTAGAGTTGGGAATTGGGGATAGTAATTGAAAGGTCAGATTGATGAGACTAACACCAGAGATGAGATTTCTATGACAGGTTGATGGATACTCCACTATGAGGGTGTATTTTTAATCATAATCTCATTACTTTACTTCTGTTATTTGGACTTACTTTGCAAGAAGAGTTTAGTTCTGATAATGGCCTTCAAGGCTGGGGGGAGAAGTTGTAAAGGTAGAGAGAGGGAAGAGGGGGTAGGGAGAGAGAAAGAGAAGTGAAAAAATTCAGCAAAGTACTGCTGGAGAAATTAAAGAGGATAGAAGGTTAGATACTTAATATAGCATCTGCAGATGTCTCCATAGGACCAGGAGGAAATCATCCCAAGCCAATAAGCATGTCATGGGGAGGAATGAGGATTTAAACTTAATAGCAAATAGATCCAGCAATGCCACTTTGTAGAGCTGTGGGGGAGTTTGGTTCTTAGCCCAGAGAGAGCTTAATAGAAGTCAATAATGAAATCATCAAGATGCAAGCATTAAAAGCTTAAATGTGCTGTCTTTGCCTTTGATTACAAAGGCTTTGTTTCTCTCCAAGCACAAACTTAAGTATATAACAGAATCTTCACTCAAAAGAAAACAAAATACTACACACACAAACAAAGTCATATTGTCTTAGTTCATTATCTCTTTCTTTTTACAAGTAAAATTAAAAACAGAGAAACAAAAATAGTCAAGGGATGAAGACAAGTGAAAGCCCTGAATTTAAATTGAAATGCACTTTTATACATCTTTTCTCTAGTAGCCATTCTGTTATAAATACTGTTTTATAGATGATTTCTCCTGAAATTCAAGAGCAGTGATGACCAGTAAGTTGTCCTTCACTGTCATTGCAAGGAACCCTAACTACTTTATCAACATGTATTTAATAAACATTACACTCCAGATAGGAATGTAGAAACATTTTATTTACACAAAGTAAGACCCAAGGTAATTTTTTAGTTACATCACACTTCGTACTGGTGGAAGCATAAATAACAAATCTGTTAGTAATTCTCTAAAGGGCCTCAGAGAAATTCTTCCTATAAAATTAGAGAGACTAAAATCCTAACTTTAATGATACTATAACTGTGGCATTATTTCTGAGCAATAAAGAAAAACTATCTTTTTTTTTTTTGGGAAACAGTCTTACTTCGTCACCCTTGGTAGAGTGCAATGGCATCCTAGCTCACAGCAACTTCAATCTCTTGGGCTTCAGCAATTCTCTTGCCTCAGGCGCTCAAGTGACTGGGACTATAGGCACCTGCCACAATGCCTGGCTATTTTTTAGAAACAGGGTCTCGCTCTTGCTCATGCTGGTTTCGAACCTGTGAGCTCAGGGCAATCCATCCACCTTGGCTTCCGAGAGCGCTAGGATTACAGGTGTGAGCCACTGCACCTGGCCTGATAAAATACCTTTTTAAATAATACACATCATTCATACTTTTGTCCATTTACCCAGTGTATATGGAGAACCCTCTCTGAGTTAGCCACTGTACTTTGTGCAATAGTTACAGAGAAGAATGTGGCACAGTCCCTGCATTAAAAGGGTCAAACAAAATTATTTTACTCTTTTCCAGAAATAAATTTCTAAACAAAAAGAGAGAAATCAAAGATGTCAGGATTACATGGAAAAGCATTCTATATTTGCCAACATAAAAAATTGACATCATATTTTGTAATAAACATTTTTATTTTTTCTTCTATTTCTATCTTCATGAAGAGTAGAAAAGGAAATGTATACTGAGGGTTTTCAATTTTCTTTTATATTTAAAAAAAAAGAATATTCCTTCTGAACCTGACAATAAATTTTAGGCCTTATCTATCCTCTTCCTATATCCTTTC
Source organism: Perodicticus potto (assembly GCA_963574655.1). NCBI lineage: Eukaryota > Metazoa > Chordata > Mammalia > Primates > Lorisidae > Perodicticus > Perodicticus potto. Next base: position 11,297 of record CAUYRH010109286.1, on the reverse strand, counting down.
TCTTACCTCTCTCAAGCAGGAAGTACGTTACAGAGAAAAGACAGATTATATTATAAACAACAATATCCCAGATGATACAAGTCAGAGATGAAAATTAAAAACCTTGACTTCTTTGTCTATTTCCACTTTCCTGAGGCAAACATCCAAAAATGAACATCAAAATGATGGCCCCCTTAATTGGGGCCAACTTTGTAGTTCTAAGTATTGATTTTATCCTTCTATTAATTGGGCAAAGGAGACAATAATGAATATTTGCACTTCCAGTTGTGGACTTATTTATTCTATTTTCCATGGTCATCAGTTCAGATGGGGGAAACACTGAAAAAGGAATCCAAACCACTGAATGGATATCTATAAAGAAATATACATTTTTTAGAAAAATAAAACTTTTTCTTTTTATGTTACAATATTTGTAATAGGGATAAAATTTACATGGAATAAAATGCACAAATTTTAAATGCACAGTTTGATGAGTTTGAACAAACGTATATACTCATACAATTACTACCCCAACAAAAATATGAAATATTTTATAGTAATATGTTTTCAATTCTTGCTTTTTGATTTTAGAGCATCTATTATCCAAATCTATTGATTTGTGGTTATCATGAAGCTTACCAAAAGCATCTGATATATATAATAGGTTATTTTAACCTGATAACAACCAACTTAACTTTGATTGCAATGATACGAAAAGACTATACGTTTTAACCCCACTACCTTCTCTACATTTTTATATTTTTAGGTCACAGTTTACATCTTTTCTATCATTAAGCAAATTATTATAATAATTATTTGTAATACTTATATCTTTTAGCCTTTAAATTAAAGCTATAAGTGATTATACATCATTGTTATAATATTAAAGTATTCTGAATTTGACTTCATGCTTACCTTTACCAGTGGGTATTATACTTTCAAATATTTTTGTTACCAATTAGAATCTTTGTCTTCAGTTGAAGAATGCCTTTCAGCATTTCTTTTAAGACAGGTCTGACGGTGATTACCTCCCTTAGCTATTGTTTGTCTGAGAAAATTTTTATTGCTTCATTTATGAAAAATAGGTTTTCTGACGAAAGTATTCTTGGTTGACAGACTCTTTTCCCCACTTCATCACTGTGAAGATATCATCCCACTCTCCTCTGGCTTATAGTGTTTCTGCTGAAAAATCCACCTATAGTCATATTGACACTCTTTTGTATGGGTTGCGTTTCTTATCTCTTGCTGCTTTGGGGATTTTTTCTTTGTCTTTGATTTTTAATAGTTTGATTAGTTTGTGTCTTGTACTCTTTTTTTTCATTGAATTTGATTAAGAACCTCTGTGTTTCCTATACTTTGATGTTGACATCTATTCCCCAAATAAGCAAGTTTTCAGCCATTATTTCTTTAAGTGTGCATGTTAGATCTTCCTTTTTCTTCTGAAACTCTTATAATGTGGTAATTTGATCTCTTAAGGGTGTCTCATAATTTCTGTAGGTGGCTTTACTCTTTTTCATTCTTTTGTCTTTTTTGTATATTTTCTTTCTTCTGCTCAATAAATTCTGCTGTTGAAGCCTTAAACTATTTAATTCCGTAAAAGGATTCATAATCTTTATGTCTAAGATTTTTATCTGTTCTATTTGCTTATTTCAATTTCATTGTCAAGCTCACATTTTCATGTATTATTTTATAAGTTTCATTAAATGTTCTCTCTGTATATTCCTGTAGTTCACTGACCTTCTTTATGAGTATTATTCTGAATTATTTGTCAGTTGTTTTATAGATATTCATTTCTTTGCAATTTGTCATTGGACCTTTATTAATTTCTTTTGGAGGTGTTATGATTCCCCAATGTATTGTAATCATTGCATCCTTACATTGATGTCTGTACAGATGAAAATACAGCCCCCTCTTCTGGCTTTTACAGGTGTTTGGGTATTGATAAAGTTTCACTATGTAGTCTACTCTAATGACATTGGAGAGGCAGAGCTTCATGTGTGTTTTCTAGTTGACTGAGTTACCAACTTTGTTCTGATGTCAAATGGGGCTAGCAGCTGGGCTCCATTGACCAGTAAAATAAATCACTGGTGAGGCTTTGCCTTCATGCAGAAGTAATGGCTGAATACTGCCATGGCTGTTGGTCTGATTATAATATGTATTCTGTAGAAAGGTAATTTTTGCCATTATAGATCTGCAGTTGGGCAAGGCTGAATCTTGGCCTCTGAGGTTAGTTAGGGTCACTACTTTCATCAGGTGGGAACCATGGCTATGCTCTGTAGAATTGTATGACTAGGGATTACTTACTTTTCTATGTACAGGGAACTTAGAGGGTCTTTTGTCTGGGTTGAGTGTCTGTTTCGCCTCCTGCATCAAATAGGATTAGCTCCTATGTTTTTTCCTCTGAATGCACACAGGTGGGAGTTTCCTTGTATTAGCTTAGTCATTGAATGAACTGTTTTGGTGGTGTGGAGTGACCGCTTGTCTCCCCCTGTCAAGCTGGTATAGCTGCTTCATCTCTCTGAGATCCCCAAAAGCAGGAATCTCCCTGCCTGGGATGAGATGTTGGGTAAGATTTTTGACTACCTGGCGCCACTGGCTAGCTTCTTGGGCTCAACCATTCTAGCCTCTTTTTGTCTCTTAAATCCGTGAAGGAGGAGTCTCCCTGCCTGGGCAGGGACTTTGATGTGAGTTTGGAAGCTGGGACAAGAGACTAGACTTAGTGACTCAAGCTAGGTTATGCTTCCCATTGTGCTTCTAAAGGTAAACAGCTCAGTGTTGTGGATGAGCTGTGAGGTTGGTTGTATCTCTGATAGAGGGTTGCAGCTGAAAGGAATGCAAGGGTGTCACCAAGATATGCATACTGGTCACTTTCTTTGCTTCTATCTGATCCCCAGACAGCTAAACTATGTCTCTACCTCTACTATTCCCTGTAGAAGGAAACCAGGGTGGGCTTCCTAAGAAGCATCTCAGAATGCTAGAGATGTCCTCTTTTCTCCCTATAGAAACTGTGAGCTCCGGGAATTCATCTCCATTTGTCACTATGCCAACTTTAGGGAGATGGGGGGAGTGGCACAAAGGAAGACTATTCTACTTATCCTTGAATTATAACTTGAGCTTTTTTTTTTAAATTCTACATACCATGCAGGTGCCTCAAGCTTATTTCCAGATATTGGTGTTATCAAAAGAATGTTCTAATATTTGTATAGTTGCTAGTTCAATTTTCTTAGAGGGGAGTAGAGCCCCAAACTTGTCATTTCACCATTTTGCTGATGTCACTCCCAGTGAGGTTTTAATTTGCATTTTCTTGGTGACTAAGTATAGGACCTAGTCATGTGATTATTGGCCATTCCTCTATCCTCTTCTGTGATGTATATGTTCAAGACTTTCATCAATTTTTAATAGATTGTTTCCCTTTTAATTAATGATTTATAGTTTTTATATATTCTAGATGTGTTCATTGTGATATATAATTTTTTAAATTTTGCCCAGTCTGTAACTTGCTTATTTCTTTTCTTTTTTTTGTTGGAGACAGAGTCTCACTTTATCACCCTCAGTAGAATGCTGTGGCGTCACACAGCTCACAGCAACCTCCAACTCCTGGGCTTATGCTATTCTCTTGCCTGAGTCTCCTGAGTAGCTGGGACTACAGGCACCAGCCACAATGCCCAGCTATTTTTCTGTTTTGCAGTTCAGTTGAGGCCAGGTTTGAACCCACCACCTTTGGTATATGGAGATGGGGCCCTACTCATGAGCCACAGGCACCGCCTGCTTATTTATTTTCTTAATTATATTCTTTGATGTGCAGAATTTTTAATTTTAATGAAGTCCAATTTATGTCCCTTTCGTTTCCTTTGGTCATTACTTTTTATGACCTATCTAAGAAATATTTACATACTTCAAGTTTGCAAACATATTGAACTAGGTTTATGTAAAGTCTTTTATGGACCACCTTAAATTAAATTTTTTAATGGTGTAAGGGGTATATGTCAAGATTAAGGGGGAAGGAATTTTTTCTCTTCATCACTCAGGTCTATATCGTTATACTATATCTCATATGTGTATGTACATACACACACATGTAGATATACAAAGTGTGTGCTCACATATTTTTCTAGATTTTCTTATAGAAAATTTTATAATGTAATCTTTATATCTATAAAGATACATGTTATATATGTAAAACATATATATAGATATATCTCACACTTAATTCATCTCAACTGATAAATTTTAATGGGCACACACATGATCACACCATAGTTCCTTCTTTTAAGGACATTGAGAATAAAAGGTTAGCATTAACAATTAGTTTGGAAAGTTTTTAGTATACCAGCAAAAAGTGATATCTTCAGATCAATAAACTGAGAAATAAGGGGAGTAGCTGACCACATAATAAGGGTTCAACCTACCTAGACTTACTGCATTTGGCTAGCATATTAGGAGGTATTCAATTAGTCTCTAGAAATCTTGGAAAGAAGATAGAAAAAAAGTATTAAATTTTGATTGAATATAATAATGATGTGAGGCATATGAACCAGAAGATGATCCCACAGGTTAAAATGTAACCAATACAAAATATTAGCTCTGGGTTCAGTATCTTGGGCAGATATATAGAAATAATATGTGTATACCTAAAATGTTTTTAGATTAAGTTATTTAAAATTATTTATGGGTATATGTTGGTTGATACTTAGTACCTTAAGTCACCTCAGATTCTCATATATCTTGAGAATCAGTTTTCCCTTCTCTATAAGGAATTGTATAAGACAATTTTGATTGATTTGAGGAACGAATTTTACTCTATAATCTGTTAATTCTTCTGAAACTACCCCAGAAGGCATATTTTCCTTATATATAATTACCTATTTTATCAATACCAACTTTATCACTACCATATGCCATGTTTTGTTTTTTTATTTTTCATTTCCTTTTTTCAGAAAAAAATATGGCATAAGAAGTTGATAGGATATCCTTTTAGTTTGTTAAGTCTGTTACAAAATCATTTAAAATCATATAAAAGAAGAATTTAAAACATCTGAAAAGTTTCCCAAAATGGGATTCTAGTAATTGTTATTTGGCAAGATAATCATGCTTAAATAAGGTTGCAATGTCTATTAAATATAGAGAAGTAGGTTTGGCTTTGGAATGTCTCTGAAACGTCAACATGATAATATGTGTTATGAGTATAGCATGTTATGTTTCTCAAATATACTTGACCATAGAGCATCTTATTAACACCTTCTGAAATAGCATTCCATTTACATTTTCTGGTGCAATGCTCTCTGAAACAATTTAAGAAATGGTGCTCTAGTCTACACCAATCTGTTATGTGATCTATGAGCTGCAAGCTCTTGCTATCTCTAATGCCCACAGAAATTTAAATTCTCCCTGACACCCTCTCTTAGTCATCCTACAACACTAATGAGGAAAGACTCAATTAAAGAGAAAGGAATTTGTTGGGTTTTATACTGAAGTTTGGTTGGCCTCTACTGGTGTACAACAGATACAACAGACTTCTCTTTTCAAACCTCCTCATCCAGTATCCCCTATCTTAATAGCTTGTCAAATTACAATGTCATTCTCCCCCCCCCAACCTGCTGGAAGAGTTAGTATGTAAATTTCAACCTATTTTTAAGGGTTATTTTCACTCAAGTGAAATCTATCAAGGAAGGAGGGTTATTTTTACAGCATACAGCAACTGCTGATCACCATGGCAACCGGCCTGGTGAAATGCAATAAAGCATCCCTCTGTTATCGTAAACACAAAAGGGAAACACTGAAATCTAAAAGAAAGGCAATTATTGTAGGAGAAAGAAACAACACGCCAATGGAACATTTGCAATATTGCGTGACTTCATGGAACTGGACAATATTTCCAAAGCTATCTCTGTCCAGCCTTCGGGCTCTACAAGTTGTGACTAACAAAGGTTGAGTTAAGAGTCCTTGGATGAAGTTGCTTTTATTTCTAACTGAAAAAATCATACATTATTTCAAACCAATATAAACTTTTTTTTTTCTTTTCTCATTTCTTAAATCATAAAATGGGCTTAGAAAATACAGACATTCAGGAAGAAAAAAAAATACCCATATCAGTCTGGTTTTCTTTAGAGGAACATTTTATTGTTGACTATGGAATTGTGGATAGAAAAAACAAAAAAGAACAATCTGCATAGATCACAGAACTTTTTAATATATAACTCCTTCCCTTAATTGTCTTTTATCAGATTTATTGGTAAATTCCAAGTAGATGAAAACAGATACACTGTCAACAATTGCTAAAATTTAGATTCAATATGCTCGAAGACTTATACCAAATCCAGGGAGTCCAGAACACTTGGAAAACACATATAAATTGAGATAAATTAAAGTATAGGATTATTTTTTCCTTTGGTCTGTATTATAGGCTAAGGAACTTGGTTTCATAAATGTTCAAATTAAAGATGAGATGAATATAGAAGAGTGCCTTGGAATTGTAGGAAAAAAATAGTGGATCAAGAATTAAAAGACTAAGGAAACTTATAAGTCATTTTCATTATTGAGGGTTTGTTTTATCACCTACATGTAGCTTGACAATAAGTTCTTCCTTCCACATAATGACCTCCAAGTAGTATATTTAAGAATGAGAGAGGACCATCCTGTGTCTGCTCCCAGGCTGTGACCTGGGTCCCTGGCTCCAGTGCTCGGAGGCCCGTAGATCACAGCACGAACTTTCTGTGACACAAGTCTGCCCCTCCTTCATGGCGTTCTCTGGAGGTAGAGAGTGTTTTCCTTCAGACGATGGCCAAGCTGAGTTTGGGTTTATTGACTTTACTGTGTTTGCGTAAAACTAAAGGGAATTACATCATATGAAACAAGACAATAAAACTGGCAGGTCATATATAACATTGATAGTCCAAGAAGAAAGTGCCCAAGGTTAAACACTTTGTGCGTACAGTTTAGTTACAAAACTTGCCTTCTAGTCTGTAATTCTATCTGAAAAAGCACCTTCCCCTTGTCCTCGCTTTTTAATTTTCATCATACACATCTTCAGCTACTTTGGAGAGCACTGTCTCCTACTCACAGGGGTTCGGTTAAAACCGAGATCCATCCTCCTGCCTCTGTCAATAAATTTTATTATTTATTCAACATATATTTATTAAGTGCTTACTATGTGCCAAACAATGATCCTTGACTTGGTAATATAGCAGTGAAGAAAACAGAAATCTATGCCTCACGGAGTTTACATTATAAAAGAAGAGACTGACAAGAAACAAACAAACCAAGTATGTAAAATAAGTTCTAAGTGGTACAACAAAGCAAAAAGGAAGACTGGTGAATACATGAGTTTAGGGGGAGACAGAGTTTTTAATAGGGTGTTTAAGAAAGACCATATTGAGAAGGTGACATTTGGGTTAAACCCAAAGGAGACAAGGAAGTAAAACCCATAAACACAAAGACAGATGAATATTCTGGGTTACCTGAACAAAAGTGCAATTGCACCAAGGCTGGAGAATTTCTGGAATGGTCTTGGAGGCTAGTCCTGCTAAAGTAAAGCGTAGAGAGTAAAGGGAAGAATCACGGGTGATGAGGGGATCGGTTCCTGTGTGTTTATACATGCCACTGCGAGGACGTCTGCTTTAAGCAGAGGAGCAGCATAATCTGATCTATATTTTGATAGAATAACTCTGAATTTTGTGTTGAGAATATGTAGTAGGCAGAAGAAAACAGAGAGCCTAATTTGGAGCCTATTACAATAATCTGGGAGAGAGATAATGACAGTCGAACAAAGAGGATAATGAAAGTGAAAAGAAGTAATTTTCTTCAACATATATATTTGTATACACACACACATACAAATATATATGTAGAATTTGCTGATGGGTTTCTAAATCTAAGTTACCGCACCTAAAATAATACCTCAGTGTCTCAGGCGGGATAGTCCATTATGAATTGTTTGTCTAAGTTGCAAAAACATTCCAGAGTGGAAGATGGCACTTGAATCTGGCTACCTTTGAAGTTTTTTCACCAGTGAGAATTACAAACAGAAACACATCATTTTCTTCTTCTTATGGTCCAAAAAGTAAATGTTAGGTCACTCACTACCCCCCTACCTGCAGACATCAGACATGCCTGCACACACACCTCACAAGGACAAAGAACAGTTCTTAAAGAGATTTAATATAAACTAGTGACTCACAGAGTATGTCCACTGATTATTGGTGGCCCCCAGAAAGTAGCCTGCAATTTGACAAATGCAGACCAAAAGGTAAGTTAAAAAATGTACTTGATCACACTTGTGGTGCATATGTGAAGGGCCAGGAGAAATCTTCTAAATACGGATCAAAATTGTTTTCACATAGTAAATGAGAAAATATCATGAATGTTGTATCAATCAGGTTGATAAAAATATCTCCCATTGTATGTGAAGCCCGCACAGTGTACTCCATGACTGAATTATTGTACACAGCTATGACTCAATAAAAAATAATTAAAAAAATAAAATTTTCTTTACTTAGGATCACATAAATAGAGAATTTTAAAAGTCAAACAAACTTTTGGCTCCTATGGAGAAAGGCAATGCTCCCCTTATCTTCCCAGCTGCTATTTCATTTGCCTGGGACCTCCTTTTCCCTGCATGTATTCAGGATTCCCTTTTCTGTGAACCCCCAGCCCACATCATTTACCCCAAACAGAAATTGCCACCCTGTTTTCTGTTTCCATGTTTGTCTTACCACCCCGACTTCTCCGGCTTTTTATTCCAAGCACCTAAGAGTAGTGCCTAGGAGGTGTTCAAATGTGCATGAAACGAAAATATGGATAGATGAATGGGCAGATAGCCTGAAGAGAAAAAGGTCCGCAAAGAGTCCAGAATATTCTCCGACTCGTAAATTCGGAGGAGGGGGATTAATGGGCGTTGACCTTAATCTAAATCACTGGGGTCCCCATTCCTAAGCAAAAGGGAGTTCTCACTAGGCAAATACTCTCAGGGCCCTTTGCTAGACTCTGCCTTGTGCAAAAAGCCCCCAGAACATAGGCAAACCCGCCAAAAGACAGCAGTTTCAACAGTAGGAGCAGAGCTATTGCCTTCTGTCCGCCCCTATCTGCACGTCCTGCCGGTTGGCCCGGCGCAAAGGCGCACATCACCAACACCCCAATATTCCCGTTTTCAATTTCCTCCCCACCGTCCAGAGGGCATGAACTCCATGAGGGGGGACGGCGATCGGGTCGTTACTGCCCTCGGAATCCCCCAACTCTCGTTTCCGTCACTTCCCCAGGTCTGCGCCCCCCTCCCGAGGGACGTGCGCTGGGCCCGGGGCCGCCGGGGCGGGGAAGGGTCGGGCTCGGGGCGGGGAGAAGCGTTTATATATCGGCGAGGGGCGTGGGAGCTGCCGCCCGCTAGCCCGCGGGATTCCGGAGTTAACAAGCTGCGGGTGCCGCCGCCTGTCCTCCTGTCCCTTCCAATCTCCCGGCGGCTGGTGGCACCAAGCGCTGCGCTCCCAGAGGTGAGCTCTGCCCGCGCTTTGCGCGCCCGGGCTTGGGAAGTGCAGGTCTGGGGACGCGAAAGTTTCCCCGAGGTAAGTTCAGGAACTGAGGTCCGCTGGGGTGGCACAAGCCAAAAGGTTTACACGTGATCAGGAGCTGGATGGGAAAGGCTGGCCAGGAAAGAGAGGGCTGCACGAGAAGGACTGACGTGGAAGGAAAGAAGTTAATTTCAGAAGTTCAGAATCGCCTCCTTTGGTTTTCGACTTCTTCCAGACAGAGGTAGCAGCTCTCTCATCTCTTAGTCTTCCACATTCGACTGCTGGACAGTCTACCGAGCGCTCCCTCTGTTGTCATTCTCTGCCGGGACTCCCTGACCCCACCTCACCTGGCTGCCTTGAGGGTTGAGGGGTGCCCGGCTCAAGCTACGCCCAGCACAAGACCATTCGGGGACGAATGAATAAGGCTAAGCAGTGTGAATCGGGAAAAGTCCCCCCCAAGCCTGTGTGTATAACTAGCCTGCACTTTTGCTTCCCCCGCCTCCAGGGTATTAAAGAAAGCCGGGTTTTTATTGCTGTCTGAGGAGAGGGCCAAAAGCGGAGAAAAGGCCCCATTTCATCAATTCCCAATAACATTCTGCTGTGACTGTAACTTCCCAGTAACATTCTGCCGTGAGTGCAAACCAACGACCTGGCTCAGTATCTGCTGTGCAGATAAACTTGATGAGGGGAAGAGGCAGGTTGAAAGAGAAAAAAGTATGGAAATTAAGAAGTGATTTGCATTCTCCTGTGTCCTTTTGTGATAAATATGTTTCATTTCTCTTATAAGAAGTCTTCTCTGTGGAGCTATTTAAAGAGAAGCTTTGTGGGTGGAGGGGCGGCTTCACAGGGCAAGTGGTGGTGATGGTGAGTGGGAACACTTGTGATGGTAAAAATCAGAATACTTGAGACAGGAAGGATACTAGAGATTTTTAAAGAATTTCTTTCTATAGTTACAGAATTCAGAAGTTATGTTGCTTTTTTTTTTCTATTCATAGGTTTTTTTTTATAATTTTATTAAATCATAATTGTGTACATTGGTGCAATCATAGGGCAGAATGTGCTTCATATACAATCAGTAACATTTTGATCGTACTCTGAGAGATAGCCCTCATAGCATTTTTATTTTATATAAAAGTTTTGGGTGTGCCATACAACCTTAAGTTTATTGTTTAGTATCTCATAAATGGGGTCACTCACACAAAATCCTGAAACTTCTAAATAAAGTGCTTTAAAATAGCCTTAAAAGTTTTTACCATTTGAAAAGAAGTTGTCATTTCCTTCCCTCCTATCTCCTTTTATTTCAAAATATTAGTGCAGAGGCAAACCTGAAAAACAATAAAATGTTGCCTTTTACTCAAAAGTAGATGTATTTAGGATATTGTGAGATGTAAAATCAAATTTTATGACGTTCATAAGAGATTTTATGTTAAGTACTCATTGCAGAATCATTTTTAGCTTTTCTTTTTTTATTAAATCATAGCTGTGTACATTAATGCAATCATGAGGTACAATGTGCTGGTTTCATATACAATCTGAAATATTTTCATCAAACTGGCTAACATAGCCTTCATGGCATTTTCTTAGTTATTGTGTTAAGACCTTTATATTCTGCATTCAGTATAGCTTTTCTTCTTTTTTTTTTTTTTAGCTATGACTGTTAGCTACTTTATTTTTCTTTTCTTTTTTTATTGAATCATATCTGTGTACAATAATTCAGTCATGGGGTACAGTGTACGGGCTTCAGATACAATCAGAGATATTTTCATCAACCTGATTGCGATAACATTCAAGAGACTTTCTCATTACTTTGTGAGAACA
>CAUYRH010109283.1:0-31388 GCA_963574655.1 Perodicticus potto | reverse complement strand
TTGGTTGTGAGTGTTGGGCCAGTTGTTTAAGGGTGTGTGGATGCAAAAATTACTAAATTTCTCATAATTTATTCTATAAATTCTATTAAAAAAAAAAAAAGAAAGAAAGAATGAAGGAAGGAAGGAAGGAAGCAAGGAAGGAAGGAAGGAAGGAAGGAAGGAAGGAAGGAAGGAAGGAAAGAAAGAAAGAAGCAAAGAAAGAAAGAAAGAAAAGCAAATGAGAGAAACTTTCCCAGGGCTCTGCCTTCCTCAGAGATGAGAAGGCCTGTAACTAACTGACCTACAATTACTCAACAGCTTTGCCACTTCATCCAGAAATCACCTGTCTGAGAACCAAGCCAACACCAAGTTAAATTGACCTGGGAGATACTGAGTCCTGGAGAGACAGAGGCCAGCCTGCCTTTCAGGTTGGTTAAGTTCTTTGGATTTTATTGCTATGCAAGCCAATAAATACTTCAATCCCCTCTTTATTGCCTAAGACATTTAAGATTATATTTATGCCAGGTATGTAATAAAGAGTCATCTCTAATAAAGAGAAGAAACATAATACTCAGGAGTTCAGAAGATGGTGAGGCCGTACCTAGCCATACTTATTCTGATGGATCTCTGCTTCAAATATCATTTTTTCCTTAAGATTATTTATTTTTCCTTCTTACCAAGACCATCCTTTCAAGGACTTTTCCTGACGTTACAAGGCAAGTTAGATTCGAGTCATACTAGGACACTGTATTCTTAGTTAAAAACATTTGCAACAATTGAAATTATATTTGTTTATTGTGGCTCCCATGAGGGTAAGGATCATGCTTTTTTGTTTATCCTTTTATTCCCAGAAACTCATAAACTGCCTTGTGGGTTGCAACTTATTAATAAACATGTATTGAATTAAAAAAAAAATTTCACTGGAGGAGAACCAGAGAGGTTTGTTGGAGGAGCTGGCATCAGGGCCCTGGATGATGGTGAATCAGTCAGGATGAGTTGTGTGAGGCTGCAGAAACAAATCCCTCAGGATCTTAGCAGCAAATGACAACAGGGATTATTTCTTTCTGGTCTGAGTCTATTTGGGCTGCTATAAAAAATACCTTGAATGGGCTGCACCTGTGGCTCAGTGGGTAGGGCGCCAGCCCCATATACCGAGGGTGGCGGGTTCAAACCCTGCCCTGGCCAAACTGCAACAACAAAAAAATAGCTGGGCGTTGTGGTGGGCACCTGTAGTCCCAGCTACTCGATAGACTGAGGCAGGAGAATTGCCTAAGCCCAAGAGCTGGAGGTTGCTGTGAGCTGTGGGATGCCATGGCACTCTACCGAGGGTGAGAAAGTGAGACTCTGTCTCTACAAAAAAAAAAAAAAAAATACCATGAACTAGGTGGCTTATAAACAACAAAAATTAGTTTTTCTAGGTTCTGGAGGCTGAGACGTCCAAGATCAATATGCCAGCATCTGATGAGGGACTGCTTCCTTATAGACAGTTGCCTTTTTGTAACCTCACATGGAGAAAGGGCCAAGGCAGCTGTCTAGCATCTCTTTTACAAGGGCACTGATCCCATTCATGGAGGCTCCACCCTCATGACCTAGAAACCTTCCGATGGACGCCCCTACCTCCTAACACCATCATAGCAGGGTCATGTTTCAACATATGAATTTTGAGTGGGGGACACAATCATTCAAACAATAGAAGCCTCCATGTCATAATCTATTTGGGGTCAGCTGGGGGCTCAGCTCAGTGCTTCCTTCCCCCAAGCACAGGGAATGGAGCCACCACCATTTGGGGTGTTGCCACCCACAGTGGCAAGAGTAAGGTGAATCACACACTGGCCAGGAAAGCTCCCTCTTGGCAGTGGCACTCTCACTTCCTCTGAGCATCCTCTGACAATGCAGTTCTCCTTGACATACCTCACTTCAAGGAGGGGAGGGCAGGAAGCAGGAAAAGTGAAGTGGGTATTGATCAGCCCCGGTAGCTTTCCCAGATGTGTGAGTGAATGAAGACTCCACAGTGAAGCAGGTAGGCAGGCTTTCTAGGAAGGAAGAGAAAACAGCCTGGCATAGACTCCGAGGTAGGGACGAGAAGGGTACACTCAGGGACAAAAGCAAGTGGCTGGAGGAGAACGTGGGGAGGAAGAGACAAGCCTGGACTTGTGGACGGATGTCCCCAATTGCGACATCAGGGAGGGGGTGGTGAATTTAGCAGGAAACAGGAGCAAAGAATGGTTTAATGAGACAGGACCTATGAGTTAGGTTTTTCAAGACAACAGAGTGTGGGATGAAGGGAACTGGAGGCACAGAGGACAAAAGGGAGGCAGCCCACTGAGGAGGTCTCTCTGCAGACAGACTACAAATATTTACTAAATTCATATTAAGCACATACTGGGTTGAATAGTTCCCCCCCTCCAAGTTCACAGGCACTTAAAACTTGAAAATATTACTGTAATAGAAAAAGGAACTTCACAGACATATTAATAACTAGGCAGGTTAAGATAAGGCCCCCTAATCCTTTATAAGAAGAGGGGGAGAGGGCGGCACCTGTGGCTTAAAGGAGTAGGGCGCCGGCCCCATATACCAGAGGTGGTGGGTTCAAACTTGGCCCCCGCCAAAAAACTGTAAAAAGAAAAAAGGGGGGGAGGTCACACAGAGACACGAGAGAGACATATGATATCAAGGACAGAGATTGGGCTGACGCAGCTCTAAGTTAATAAACACCAGGTATTGGAAGGGACTGTATTCATTTGTTTCCTGGCCAAGGAACCCATACACCTATATATACCCTGAGGCTAGAGGCCTAGAGGAGGAGACGGGGAAAGACCGGGAGAGGAACGGAGAGAGCATATCTCTCCCCACTTGAAATCTCTCCCTCTACCAGGAGCTCTGGTGTTTTCTGTATTCTTTTCTGTAAATCAATTCTGTCTTACCATGGAGGGGTGGGGGTGGGGAAATAATGTAATGAAGAATAATAAAATGCATATATTTAATAATTCCAAAAAAAAAAAAAGAGATTCTCTTGCCTTAGCCTCCCAAGTAGTTGGGACTACAGGTGCCTGCCACAATGCCTGGCTATTTTTTTGTTGCAGTTGTCATGTTGTTTTACGTGGCCCGGACTGTTTGAACCTGCCAACTTCGGTGTATGTGGCTGGCACTGTAACCACTGTGCTATGGGTGCACAGTCTATTATATTGGTACTTACAGCATCATAAAATAATTTTTTGTCAAGCTCTTAATAATATAGGGCAAATTTTATGTCTAGTTTCAGGCAGTGATGTAGCAAACAGCTTATAATTGGTTTAAATTATCTTTTCCAATAGAACAAAAGTTAATAGCTGCATATATGATTTTTAGATTGTTATCTATTTTTTTTTATTGTCACTTTATTTAAAACCAAGCAGTAAAATATTTTGGGAAGGGGTTACATTCACAGATATATTTAATGTGCTATTTTTCAGGAATGTAAGTGTGCATTTTCAATGTAGACTTAAGTAATAATTAAGAAATAAAATAAATGAAAAATTATAGTGAAGTGCATGTTATCAAATTAAGCCATCTGGGTGGTCTTCACATAGTTTTGGTTGAATATAAACTTCAGTACAATAATTCTTTTTTTTGTTGTTGTTGTTGCACTTTGGCCGGGGCTGGGTTTGAACCCGCCTCCCTTGGTATATGGGGCTGGCGCCTTATCCCCTGAGCCACAGGCACTGCCCAGTACAATAATTCTTGAAGTATAATTTTTATTTACTATATGCCTCTGGTTCAGTGTGATGGTTCATGCCTATAATCCTAGCCCTTTGGGAGGCTGAGGCAGGAGGATTGCTTGAAGCCAGAAGTTTGAAACCTGCTTGAGCAACAAACATAGTTAGACTCCATGGCTACAAAACATTGAAAAGTTAGCTGGGTGTGTTGGTATGTGCCTATAGTCCAGCTCTTCGGGAAGCTGAGGCAGGAGAATGGGTTGAGCTCAGGAGTTGGCGGGTGCAGTGACCTATGATGATGTCACTGCACTCTAGCCTGGGTGACAGGGTAAGAGCCTGTCTTAAAACACACACACAGACACACACACTCACACACACGGTGCCAAAAAATACACACACATTTTGGCTCAGTGCCTGTAGCTCAGTGAGTGGGGCGCTGGCCCCACATACCAAAGGTGGCGGGTTCAAACCCCGGCCTCGGCCGAACTGCAAAACAAAACAAAAAAATAGCCAGGTGTTGTGGCGGGTGCCTGTAGTTCCAGCTACTCAGGAGGCTGAGACAAGAGAATCTCCTAAGCCCAAGGGTTGGAGGTTGCTGTGAGCTGTGTGACGCCACAGCACCCTACTGAGGGCGATAAAGTGAGACTCTGTCTTTACCAAAAAAAAAAAAATATATATATATATATATTATATATAAAATATATATACACACACTTTTTAAAGCTGAATTGAAGGTAGTTACTTGTCACATGTATCTAGACATGCTACATACATCCATTTTACCATCAATTCATTCAACTTTTTGAGAATGATTGATTTTACTTCAATAAGATCTCTTAAAATGTGTATACTTTGGGGGAGGCCCTCTGTATAGTAATATATATATGTCTCTGAGAATTAAAAAAAAATGTTCATAGAAAAAATATGAACAGGATGTCCTCCAAAATGTTATTAGATACACTAGAAAGATAAACAACTTTTTTTTTTTTTTTGGAGACAGAGCCTCAAGCTGTCACCCTGGATAGTGTGCCGTGGCATCACAGCTCACAGCAACCTCCAATTCCTGGGCTCAAGCGATTCTCCTGCCTCCGCCTCCCAAGTAGCTGGGCCTACAGGCGCCCGCCACAATACCCAGCGGTTTTTTGGTTGCAGCCGTCATTGTTGTTTGGCGGCCCGGGCGGGATTTGACCCTGCCAGCTCAGGTGTACGTGGCTGGTGCCTTAGCCCGTTGAGCCACAGGCACTGAGCCAACAACTTTTTTTTTTTTTTTTTTTTATGAGACCGAGTAGACTGCCATGGCATCACATCTTACAGCATTGTCAAACTCTTGGGTTCAAGACATCCTCCTGCCTCAGCCTCCCCAAGGGCTGGAACTATAGGTGTGCACTACCACAGTCAGCTGTTTTTTCTATTTTTAGTAGAAACAGAGTCTTACTCTTGCTCAGGCTGGTCTTGAACTCCTGAGCTCAGGCAATCCACCCACCTTGGCCTCCCAGAGTGCTAGAATTCCAGGTGTGAGCCTCTGCTAAAGATATACAATTTTTTGTATCCATAATAATTAATTTTTTTAAGTTAATAGATTTTTCCTCAAGGAAGTTTTTACTTCCTTTTTCATATTTTTTTGTAGTTTCCAAATTTCCTATAGTGATTGCATTACTTTCTGAGTAAATGCTAACAAAGAGCTCGAGAGGAATAACCATCTGATTCTCTTGGTAAATATTCTCTTTAATAAGAGGACTGAAAAGCAAACTAGGGGAGATAATGGAACTGAGCACACCCTGGTAAAAGGTTGGCATCTTTCTTATCCCGGAGTTTAAGGAGAACTAGTAAAAGATTTGAGTATGGCTCGGCGCCTGTGGCTCAAGCGGCTAAGGCGCCAGCCACATACACCTGAGCTGGCAGGTTCGAATCCAGCATGGGCCCACCAAATAACAATGATGGCTGCAGCCAAAAAATAGCCGGGCATTATGGCGGGCGCCTGTAGTCCCAGCTACTTGGGAGGCGGAGGCAGGAGAATCGCTTGAGTCCAGGAATTGGAGGTTGCTGTGAGCTGTGATGCCACAGCACTCTACCCAGGTTGACAGCTTGAGGCTCTGTCTCAAAAAAAAAAAAAAAAAAAATTTGAGTCTGGCAAAGATCCCTTCCATGAAAGTGGTTCCTTGTGCAAAAAAGGTTGGGGAGCTACAGTCAATTTTTCCACTGATGGGGGTGGGGGCAGTGGCAGTGGAGGGCGTGGGGGGAATCTGACAGGAAACAGGTTTAGGCAGTGATGTGAGTAAAGGAGCAGCTGTAAATACAGATGAATCTCACTTGTTTGCCCCTCACCTCCCATTGTGTGGCCAGATGAGTACCAGTCCGTGGCCCAGGGATTGGGGATTGCCCCTTTAAATCCTTTAAATAAGAAGTATACCTTTCTAGAGATATGACAACTGAAGTACAAGGAATAAAAGAAAAGATAAGTTGGATATCATCAAAATTTAAAATGTGAAGAGGCAACCTATAGAAATAGGGAAATTTTGCAAACCCGTTATCTGATTCAAGAATGCATTAGAAGGGATCGAATGAGAGGTCCAGATCCTCTTAGTAGGCATTTTTAAGAATTCAAAGAACTGTGACGTCTGTGTTTATATTGAAAAACAAATCTTGTGCGCCTCTTCAGGTTTCCTGAGTGCCTCTTTTTTCTCTGTCTAGATCCGAGCTCTATCTAAGCCAAGTTATTGTTTTACTTTTGAAGTTGGAACGAGTACCACAACTTGGGCATAGGATCGGTCTTCCTCAGAGCCACCAAATAGCTGGAAGACACAATGTAGAAGTTTGGAGCTGTTTAGCACTTCATGGGGTCAAACTACACAAGTGGTAGATGGATTCAAGAGGAAGACAGACAAATACACTTTCTCTTTTTTTTCCTCGTGGACTAGTCTAATGTGAAGTTCCTCTTTGTTAACCCTTCCGAGACATCCCATGCCTTCTGAGTGACTTGTTGTATGACTGCACAACCAGACATGGTGACAGTGCACCTCACTACATCCTGTCCTCCCTTCCCTTCTTCCTCTTCCCCACTTTACTCACTATTCTGGGCTCGTGCCTTGCCTTGTACAGTAGCCAGGATTAGACCACCTTCACCAATACAGTGGCATTTGGAGTGAGTGGCAGTCACTATCAGGAGATATTTAGAAGATAGTTTTGACACCAATTTAGTGGTTTATCTATTATGTGAGGAGTGAGGGAAAGGGGTGTATTAATATTTAATGTTACTCATAGGTTTCTAATTTGCATAACTAAGCAGCCAGCAATAGCGCTAGTCCAAGCACACAATTAAGCCCTGAGTCAATATTTATTGGATCAATGAATGAATGCATAAATTATGGTACATACCTAAGGTAAAGACTGCAGAAGGTGTTTAATAATGTATCATATGTAGAATAACCTCAAGGAAAGTTTAACAAATACTAGGGAGTGTTTGGAGTCCTTTTTTTTCTTTTTTTTGAGACAGATCTCACTCTGCTGCCCCAGGATAGAGTGCTGTGGCCTCAGCTTAACTTACAGTAACCTCAAACTCCTGGGTTCAATTACTCCTCCTGCTTCAATCTCCCGAGTAGAGTAACTGGGACTATAGGCACCTGCCACAACACCCAGGATAACTTTCTATTTTCAGTAGAGATGGAGTCTTGCTGTTACTCAGGCTAGTCTGTACTTCCTGAGCTCAAGGGATCCTCCACCTCAGCCTCCCAGAGTGCTAGCATTACAGGCGTGAGCCACCATGTCCAGCCTGCATTCGTTTTTTTTTTTTTTTAAGAGGCCTTAAAAAAAAAAAAAAAAAAGAGGCCTTGAGGCAGAAACACATGAATGAGTGATTAAGGCACTCTGAAGAGAGGCAAAAACCTAGAGGAGTGCTGACATCCTGTCCGCAGTTCAAATGAGTTTATTCTTGTTAAACATGAACATGAACCTAATCTGTTCCAAATAATATAGTGAAGTTTAAACCATCTTAACTGTCCATAATTCACAGAGCATCCTGGCAGTTAATATTGTGCTAACTCCCGAGCCTCTCATTTCTGAGCTATTTTTATTTTTATGAAAACCATAGAAAAACAGAGCTAAAGAGCCTTCCAGAGATTATCTGGCCCACTCTCCTGGTTCAAGGGTGATCTGGCACCCATGTTTAACAAAAGTACTGATATTTATTTTGCTCTAGAGATGACTGACACTCAACTACCAAATAACAATATTGTTATAGAAATGCCAGCCAAGAAAAGCTTATAAAACTAAAAAGTAAGATCATGTTTTGTTCAAGTATAACAGGGTGGTGACCCCACTGTAGGGACAGTTTCTTTTTCTGCAAAGTTAGGGATATTTTGGCCTAAATGAAATTTATGGCTAAGCATAAATGCTAGACTTAGGCTTAGAAATGGCTGTAAAATAATTATCGTACTTGGTGTTAAACCAAAATTACTGGTTTAAAAACATAATGAAAACTCTAGTGCCAATCCTAGTAGAACAGTATCCTACAGGGTACTCAAGACACAAGGTTATTAAGGAAAGACAAAATCAAGTATGGTCAAATATTTTTTTCTTAAAAAATTCTCAAACATAGGGTGGTGCCTGTGGCTCAGAGGAGTAGGGCGCTGGCCCCATATGCTGAAGATGGCAGGTTCAAACCCAGCCCCGGCCAAAAACTGCAAAAAAAAAAAAAAAAAAAATCTCAAACATAGCTTACTATGTTCCAGGCACTGTTGTAAGAACCTCATACATATTCATTTGATCTTTGTAACAATCCTATGGAGGAAGCACTGTTATTAGCTCCATGACACAGATGAGGAACCTGAGGCATTGAAAGGGTAACTTCCCCAAGATCATACACTATGTGGCAGATCCAGAATTTTCTTTTTTTTTTGTGGTTTTTGGCTGGGGCTGGGTTTGAACCCACCACCTCCGGCATATGGGGCCGGTGCCCTACTCCTTTGAGCCACAGGTGCCGCTCAGATCCAGAATTCAGACACATTATTCAACTGCTTTAAGGGCCACACTGTTCAGACACTCAGCATCTTTAGCACAGCACACGGATCAGACCATGAGGAGTACAGGGGAACTGAGAGCAAGTGATGATGAAGCAGATTCGTATTTTCTATCACATGCTTAGCTAGGGCATACACTTACTAAGCAAAATGGTAAGCAGAATTATTCACACAATTTACATTGTTTTCTGTCGTTGACAGAGATTTGATATTTATATGCAGGAAGGATTAAACTCCATTGTAACAGTCAGGGTCCATCTGGGAGCAGGAGCTAATCAGGAATAAACTGGTGAGCTTGGCAAGGAATGACACCTTTTGTTGTTGTTGTTGTTGAGACAGAGCCTCAAGCTGTCATCCTACGTAGAGTGCTGTGGCATCACAGCTCACAGCAACCCTTAATTCCTGGGCTCCAGTGAGTCTCCTAACTCCGCCTCCCAAGTAGCTGGGACTACAGGTGCCCGCCACAACGCCTGGCCATTTTTTGGTTGCAGCCGTTATTGTTGTTTGGAGGGCCTGGGCTGGATTCGAACCTGCCAGCTCAGGTGTACGTGGCTGGCGCCTTAGCCCGTTGAGCCACAGGCACCGAGCCTGAATGACACTTTTTTTAGCTCATACTACTAAGTGAGAAAGACCTTGTTTCACCACTGCTGTTCCAGGCGTGCGACTCTCTTTATTAATCTACTCAGCAACTATTTATTGGGTGCCTTTTCCATAACTGGCACTGTTTTAGAGGAGCTATGTTGTTGAATAAGGCTGACCCTGTCTCTACCTTCACAGAATATACATTCTAGAGATGAGACAAACAACAATCAAATAAATAGTTAAACAATCCAGAGGTTAGATAAGAGATGTAGGGGGAAATGACTAAGGGTAATTGGTTAGATTCGAGAAAGCAGTGGCTGTGTTGCATCTATAGGAGATAGGAAGATCAGGGAAATCCTCCCTGAGGGGATATTTGAGCAGAGACCATGAGGTAAGGGAGACTTTATGAAGGTCTGGGGATTGAAGGCAGAGGAAACAGAAAATGCAAAGACCCTAAAGCAGGAGTCTGTTTGACATTTTTAGTGAGAAGACTGGAGAGGAATGATAGGGGATGAGCGAGAGGGCGAGGCAGGAGTCCACTCAAATGGGCTATGGTTAAGAGTGTAGATTTTATTCCAAGTATGAAGGCAGATGACTACAGGACTCTGAACAGGAGAGTGAACTCATTTCATTTATATAAAAAAGACTGAAAAAAAAAAGACTGCTTTCACTTATATCAAAACACTGCTTTGGCTGGCGTACAGAATGAAGTGTATGGTGAAGGAGTAGAAGGAAGGAATATCACTACAAGGTGACTGTGGTAGGCTGGGCAAGAAACGATGATGGTTTACACTAGTTGCTAGCAACTAGTTGTAAGAAGCGGTGGGGTTTGAGAAATATCCATATCTCTATCCCTATCCATAAATTACAGCTAACAGGAGGGGCTGATCGGATGTGGAGTGTGAGGGAGAAGATTCTCCCCATTGGGAGATGGGGTTGGGAGAATTGTATTGTTACTTAGGGAATATTTCTCAGGGAAGATGATGAGAGAACCATCCTTTTTTTTTTTTTTTTGAGATGGAGTCTCACTATGTTGCTCTTGGTAGAGCTGTGTTGTCACAGTTCATAGCAATCTCAGACTCTTGGGCTTCAGCGATTCTCTTGCCTCAGCCTCCAGAGTAGCTGGGACTATAGGTGCCCACCACAATGCCCAGCTATTTTTAGAGACAAGGTCTCACTCTCGTTCAGGCTAGTCTCAAACTCCTGAGCTCAGGTGATCCGCCTGCCTTGGCCTCCCAGAGTGCTGGGATTACAGGCCTGAGCCACCACCCCCGGCCTGAGAAACATCTTAAGGTAAAATGGTACTAAAGCCCAGACTACAAGGCCTACAGGCCTCTTGAGGAACTTTTTGATAACATTACAGGAGGCCCACAAGAGGGCACACTTCTCTCCAGCCAGAATCACAGACACATTCCATTCCAGTCCCTTCCTCTACTGAAAAGTCACCATATAGAACACAGCCAAGGCCAGAAGAAGAAAAGTCTACCTTTTTTTTGCAGGTAGTAGTACAACTTACTGAACATAGAAAGGCATCTATGTGTATAAAGATTCTATACTGGGGTGGTGCCTGTGGCTCAAAGGAGTAGGGCGCTGGCCTCATATGCCCGAGGTGGCAGGTTCAAACCCAGCCCCAGCCAAAAACTGCCAAAAAAAAAAAAAATTCCATACTATAGATATGCTAAAAATAAATACATATGTACCCTTTATCTTAAAATACATACATCAATGTATATGTGAATATATCCATTGTATATGCTGAAATATGTTAGCGTTTAGGCGGTTGTAAGGACTTTACCTGGCTTTATAGTTTGATACTGGTATGAGTTCCTTGACCTCCCTCATCACTCCATGTGTTTTCTCAAGCCCAAAGCCTCTTGAAGTCCTTCCCTCCCTAGCTGGGGATCTGGCATACACAGAAAATATCACCTGGACACAGCAACATTTGAAACCAAAGAATTTTAGCACAGGAAGGAAGGACTAGTCCAACCCTTCATTTACTTTAAATCAGAGGAAATTGAGCCTAGAAAATTTGTAAGACGCCCATAGTTCCAACAGCTGTCCTCTGTGCACAAAAGCCCTGACCTTTTCTGAGATATGCTTTATATGTATCTAATATATTTCTAAGTTCTTAACATTTTCATTTAATTCAGAAGTGCCCTAATTAGAGTCATGTATAAGTACAAAGGGAGAAAGGGCTAGGGAGAAAAATAAACTGTATGTTTTTAACATACATTTGTCAATACATTATCATTACCTTAGTGAAATTTTCTGAAAGGTGGATATAATGGGAAACCTGATGTCAAATCCATGTTTTAAAAAGCCACATTATAACAAAGGCCTACGCATCATCATCATTTCATCCAGTTTCCTCGGATTAGACTGAAGGCTCTGCCAAGGCAAAGACTGGAGATGTGACCATAGGGTTGTGGGTTTTATTCCTTCAACAGATGTACTAAGTCATACTCTTAACGGAGGAGCTCTGCAGGGCACCTTTCTAACTACCATTGCCCACAACTTTCACTTTGGTGCTAGAAGACTCACAGCAATAGTACTAATAATTATCATGTCCTTCCTATGCATCAGCCTGTCTGGTTAGCATTCTATTTGCACTATCGTTTATCCTTAATCAATATGCCACTCTTATGCTATAGTACTGTTACATTTTAGAAATGAGGAAACTGAGTCACCAGGCATAAGATTGAGTAATTTGCCACAAGTCGCAGAAGACAGCAACGGAAGAGTTAATAATATTTGAACACTTACTCCAAGTACTCCTGTATTCTTTTGGATCTCAGTGAAGCCCGGCAGGCTTTGGGTGAGGAAACACTTAAGCCTGTTGAGAGTTTCAGCTGATGAGTAAGGTGGGGCCAGAGGGCCCACTCCTGCCCTTTGCGCCTAACCTGGAAGATTTGCTGTAAGTTGAAGGAAACTGTGAATAGTTACTCATTTTGGTGGAGAATATGTGATGACGACGGCCATCGGATGAAAAATGGCCAACATCACTTAACATTTTCTTGTCAGCTGTGATTTTTTTTCTTTTAAGATGTTTTCCCCCTCTGGTTTTCCAGTGTTTTTGTCACAAAACATTTGCGCAATGACCTGGGGTGTTATGACACCATTAGGTGAAAATCTGAGGACATCTTGGATGAAGGACAACTTTTAAGTAAGAACAGTCTGCCCTCGCCTTGGTTAAACAAATCGAATGGAAACGATTTGTTGAAATGGAAGCATCCAATAGACGCAAGCTCTTCGAAACAGCCCTGACTCCTCGGCAAACACCGTTGCTTAGCAAAACGCCAAAACTCCTGAGCGCAAACAAAACGTCTGAGCCTGCCCTGCGCTGGCTTCTCCCGACAGCTCAGGTTTTGGAGAAAGTCTAGAGGCCACGTGTAGCTCCTTCTCGAGTTAAGTGAGGGGGAGAGGGAGCGGGTGGAGTGGGGGGAGAAGAAAAGCGCGGACGACGGGGTTTGTGCGTCTGGGAAGACGCCTCTTGCAATCCCGAGGAGCCGAGGGGTCCGGGGAGAGCAAGGGTGTCAGCAGGAGCAGGGGAGAGGAGAGGGGAAGCCAGCCCTCTGTCCCCCACCAGGAAACGTCCCCGCCGGCCCCTCCCTCCACCACCACCACCTCCTGGGGACGCGGGTTGTAAAATCCCACGCAGTGGGGTGGGCTCGGGGGCCGGGCGGGACGAGGCACTGCTGCCTACTACTGGCACTGCCCCAGCACCCTCCAGCACCTAACCGTCACCTTTCCCTTCCCGGGGCGTCTCCGGCCTCCCCTCACTGTGCCAACCTCCAAACATGGCTCCGAGCCGCAAACTCCCAGCCTCCCGCCCCCGCCGCCCCTCCCCGGTCCCCCGCCGCGCATCTGGACTCCGGCTGCCAGAGGGAGGAGCCGCAGCCGCAGCTGCCCCGCCCCTGGGGTTCTTGACTCCCGGGGCCTCTTGAACATCTGGGTGCGGGGGTTAATGCTCCAGATGTGGCTCCTGGGCGGCCAGATGTGTGTGTTCCCCGCCCCGGACAGGCGGCCGGCGAGTCTGGGCGGGCGCGTAGGAGGGGCTGGAGTTTCCCCCCGGAGCACACTTACAAGCCAGCGGAACCTCAAGCCCCCTGGGCTCCCGGCCTGGCTTCCCAGCTCGTAACAGAAGTTTCCAGCCGCGCCTGTGCCCAGCCGTCGAGCAGCCCTCGGGACTTCTCGAAACGGCAGAGAAAATAGGGCAGCTCTGCAGGATCCTCCAAAGTAAATCCCCACGCTTTAACCTTGTGCTGGCATACGACTCCACTGCGCAGCCAGCAAACCCCCGCTGGGGTAGGGCGGGGGAAGGAGAGAAGTTACAGTAGGGTTCGCATCTGGGACTTGCCCTAAAGCGTTCCTTGGCTGGTTATGGATTCCATATTTGAAGTTAGGAGTCGTGTTCCACTTGGTACAGCCAGTTCAGGACAGGAGAGTAGCCAGCCGAACCCCGTGACTCAATCCCCTTGGAATGTGCCCGGAATAATAATGCGGACTTGAAAGGCTTTTATGGCCGAGGTAGCTGGAGGGGACGAAGCTCCTACGCCTGCCGTTGGCGGACGGCCGAGGGGGGCAGTATTGCTTTATGCAGAGCCACTGCGCCTGCACACAGGAGAAAAATAGTCTGAGCATCTGGTTTAAATCAACCAAAAAGCATTTCTATCAGCTTAATCCACCGTCCTCCAGAACCGACAGAACAGGACAAGCCACATATATTCCCGGTACTCTTTTAACACGTCAGGAATAGCTAAATCCAATCACATTTTACCGCTGGGATTTCGAAGTGTCCTAACATGCAACTGTCGTTTATTTATTAGATGTGGCAAATTAAACTTCCTTTCCTGAGGTCGTGTGTGGGCATGTGCATAAGCACTTAAAGTTGCAAGCAACCTTCAGACTGTGCTGCCCTTTACGTTTCCATTTTCCTTTTTTTTGGTATGTGACCTTAGAATAGTAAAAAGTATCCCAGGCCAACGTATGCTTACACCACTAGATATGCAGCTGCATTTCCCTCCCTTTACGCCCTAACCAGAATACCAAAAGCAAGTTGGAACAAAAGGAAAACGTGTCTGAGAGTAAAGGGGAGAACTTGTGCCAAGAATTACAGTCACGGGGTAAATAACCTTGTTTTCTCCTTCATCAGTGGCCGCTACTAAACCCAGTTCTTGGAAGATGGCCAACAGTCTGTCTGGTGGAGGGTGCTGCTAATTAGAGAGAGCCCATAAACCTCTCTGTCAGAGAGGGCATGTGACCTTCCCTTCAAGTCTAAACAATAAAGCTGGCGAACTGCAGGCTGCACTCAACACTGGCTGCCCTGCGGATTCCCTAAATAGGAACAGGATGAAGGCCAGGCTTAAGAGGTTACCATAGCTCTACTCTCACACTTGGAGGAATCGGTGACTCCACTTTCCCGTATAACTTGTTTCAATTACTCTCTACAATCTATTTAGGGGAGAGCAGCTTGCAGAGAGCACTCATTGTCTAATCTAAATGAGGAAGCAATTATTTGCCCGCAGTCAAATGTGCTTTGAGACTGTTGGGTCAAAGATCAACCTGGTCTCATGTAACCTTACTATGCACTTTGGAAGATATTCCCTTTTAATGACAATTATTTATTCTTGCTTTTTTTTCCTTTAAGATTACAAAATTAAGGTTCTTCCTGCTCCCGTGTCCTTTCTAATTTAACAATTTAAGTGACTGTAAGGTAAAGACCACACCCTGCATATTGCTTAACGTTAAATATTAAAAAATTTTTTTGTTGCTTTCTTACAGGCATCATCTCAGGACATCACAAAGTAGAGTTCCCTAAGTATTCCTTTCTTTGTCTAATTTACCTCCCTGGGAGCCCCCTTGCTAGCTTTAATTTTATACAACATGTTGTAAACTATAAATAATACAGTTCCACTTTCCTAGAACATATGGAAAGTGTCTGCCTGCTATATATCCTCGCTGTACTTGCTTTCAACTTAAAGACTGAATAAAGTTAATCTCCTGTGTAAAAAAGCATTTGGCCTTTTGTGTGTGTGTGTGTATTTTATTAGTTACAATCCAGTATGGAACAACACACGAAATTCTTCTTGTGTGAACAGAACACATAAAGGCGTTTACAAGGTGTGGTTTGAAGAGAAGAAGCTGTGGAGCAAATGCTGGTGGAAAGGAGGGGAAGGAAGGAAAGCACTTCCCCAGAGGATACTTACTCCTGCTTCTGCTACATCCTCTTTTTCAAATTCTTCCTGTTTGTGTTAGCCAAAAATTGATAACAAATTGTCTTTTTCCCATTCATTTTAAAAGCATCCTTTCTCTCCTTCCTGAAAATACTCTAAGAACCAAATCTATTATTAATTTAAAATGACTTAACAACTCCATTTAATTTTCCTATAAATAGTCCAAAATTTTGTATACTACCTAAAGGGTGAGAATTATTTCTATGCTAGCTTTTTATATACTCTCTTATCTCCAGGATAACCAAGGGTGACAGAATTAACAAGAGCCTGAAGTCACAAACATTGTGTTGGGGTCATAGATTGGTCACTATGGAGTCTGGGTTTCCTCACATATAAAATAGAGATGTCTCTTCCTAAAGTGTGAAATAAATGGATGTATGTTTTAGTTATCACGACTGAATATGAGGGGCATGGCAAACCTTATAAAGTATAATTCTTCTTCTTCCAAATAAACCATGTGCTGCAATATTTCCTTTCTTTGTAAGGTAAGTTAGTAAATTCTAAGAGTTATCATTTCTGTGTACTGAATTAGTCAAATGACTTAGTATTTTGATGTAGAATTCTTTTGAAATTTTATTTTAAGGATACTGTGACGGTTAATTTTATGTGTCAACTTGGTGAGATCATGGTATCTAAACATTTAGTCAAACACTAGTCTATGTTACTGTGAAGATATTTTTGGATTAGATTAACACTTAAGTCAGTAGACTGAATAAAACAGATTACATAATCTCTATAACATGGGTAGGCCTCATCTGATATTTGATGAGATGAAAAGGGAATTCTACCTGCAGAATGCCTTTGGACTCAAAATACCAGTGTATTCGCCTACCTGGCAGATTTTAAGCTTGCCAACCTCCACAATTACCCGAGCCAATTCCTTGAAATAAATCTCTGTCTACACATCTTACTGGTTCTGTTTCTTTGGAGAGCGATGACTAATCCAGATAACTATTGTTGACTCCTGGCACTGCCATTATCTATTGTAACCCTCAAGTTGAGTGTAACTTAAGTTTGGCCTCGCACTGCTGAGGGGGAAATGCTCACATCTTTCGTCACCTGCTTCCCATACTTTGAGATAGCTTCATGTCAAAACACCCTAGAATTCAGCCAGACCCTCTAATGTGGCTTCATCAATTCCTCTCCTCACTCATCTTTTCCAAATCTCAGCATTAAACAATGATTAGAAGAGAAACGTTTTTCTTCCAAGACTGATGTGCGAAAAGCATCTGCTCTTGTTCTTCACCTTCTTTCTCTATTCATAGCCTTCTCTTTTTTTGTAAGTATTCCCCAAAGGTAACAAAAAACTGTGGCTGTCCTATGAACCAAAGGTTAAAAGTCACCTTGAAAAATCTGTGAGGCTACCAAAAATGTAGTAGGTTTTAAGCAATCCTTTTTTAAGTACAGGTTACTCCCTGAGTTTTCAATATATCCAGATGAGTGATGATGATGATGGCTTGAACTAAGAAAGTTGCAGGGGTGTGGCACCTGTGGCTCATCAAGTAGGGTGCCGGCCCCATATACTGAAGGTGGCGGGTTCAAACCCAGCCTTGGCCAAACTGCAAAACAGAAAAATAGCTGGGCATTGTGGCGGGTGCCTGTAGTCCCAGCTACTCGGGAGGCTGAGACAAGAGAATCGCCTAAGCCCAGGAGTTGGAGGTTGCTGTGAGCTGTGTGACGCCATGGCACTCTACCGAGGGCTATAAAGTGAGACTCTGTCTCTACAAAAAAAAAAAAAAAAAAGTTGCAGGATTTTTGAGTGGAATGGAATGGTCATGGTCACATTTAGGATATATTGTGAAGAAAGCCAAAAGGATTACTATATTGGATGTAAGAGGTGAAGGAAAGAAGGGAACCAAGAATTAAAAAAACAAACAAAAAGCCCAATAATTTCTCTGAGAGAACCAAATGAATTATTTAATAACCTAGAAGAAATCCCAGGATAAATAATATTCAAATAATCCAAACATTAATTTGGTAACAATGAGTTCATTTTATTAAAAGCAAGAATTATTTCCCGTAAAGTAATTGTTATGCCATCCCATTTGGATACAGGCATTGTGCAGGAACATAACAGTCCTGATATACAAAGTAGGTAACCAATGGATATTTCTGAATGAGAAAAATTGGTGCTAATTAGATTTCCCCATACTGCCAAAACACCATGCTTTCCTTTCTCTTCAATGGGGGTCGTCGAGTAAACTAAGAGTAAGCATGGTGATTTTCCTGCTTTTGTTGAGCATACTTCTTCTTTTTTTGTAGAGTTTCACTTTATCGCCCTCAGTAGAGTGCCATGGTGTCACATAGCTCACAGCAACCTTCAACTCCTGGGCTTAGGTGATTCTCTTGCCTCAGCCTCCTGAGTAGCTGGGACTGTAGGCCCCCGCCACAATGCCCGGCTACTTTTCTGTTTTTGCAGTTTGGCCGAGGCCGGGTTTGAACCCACCTCCTTAGGTATATGGGGCCGGCGCCCTACTCGATGAACCACAGGCGCTGCCCGAGCATACTTCTTTAGTAACCTACACTCACAGATAATTAATTCTGTGCTTTAAAATTTCAATTCAAAGTATTATATAAAAAGCAATTTAAACAACATTACCAAAGCCAGACCACAAGGGGAGTGTTTCAAGGCTAGAATACTGATAGGTAGGTAAGAGGACAGAATGTTTTCCAGGGAACAAAGAATCAGCTTCTCAAATGATTTTTGTTTCATCAATCTCTTCTTTTAGGAATAGTGAAGCACTTTAAGGGAAGTAAAACATTGAAAAAAAACATGCTGCCATTTATATATATTCCTGAGAATATATTTAAACTTCTTTTCTTTTTTGAGACAGACTCTCAAGCTATCCCGCTGGATACAGTGCCATGGTGTTATACCTCACAGCAACCTCCAACTCTTAGGCTCAAGTGATCCTCTTGCCTCAGTTTTTCTATTTTTAGTAGAGACAAGGTCTTGCTTTTGCTCAGGCTGGTCTTGAACTCCTGAGCTCAAGCAATCCACCTGCCTCGGCCTTCCAGATTGCTAGAATTATGGGTGTAAGCCACTGTGTGTGGCTTAAATTTCTAACCTCTTTGGCTCATTATGAATATATACCTTATAATAAATATGTATATCTATGTTTTAAAAGCTGACTAGAAACACTTTAACACACATTATATATCCTAATGAAACAACACAATTTTTTAAACAAGGATTTCTCTCTAAAGCTTAAATGTAAGGCAGACAGATGTCTGACTTTAAAACAGATGGAACCCTAGAACATTTCCAGGATACATAAATCTGAATTTTTTGTGTTTTATTTTATGCCTGAAACAGCTAACCGATGGCTAGGATTTCTGTATTCATTGTTTTTCCTATCTTCCTTTTCTTTTTTTTTTTTCTTGAGACAGAGTCTCATTATGGGGCCCTGGGCATGGCGTCACAGCTCACAGCAACTTCAAACTCTTGGGTTTAAGTGATTCTCTTGCCTCAGCCTCCCAAGTAGCTGGGACTACAGGTGCCTGCCAAAACAGCTGGCTATTTTTTGGTTGCTTAGCAGACCCGGGCTGGGTTTGAACCCGCCACCCTAGGTGCATGTGGCTGGCACCCTACCCACTGAGCTAAGAGTGCTGCCCCTATCTTCCTTTTCTAAGAACCAAATTCAACCCCTCAGTATTTCCTTCCTAGTCCTGTGGATGACCTTTCCAGAAAGTAGATGATTTTTATAATCTGCTCTGTGATTTGTAACCTTTTTTTGCGACAGAGTCTCACTTTGTTACCCTTGGTAGAGTGCTTGGCAGGTGCTGAGGCTCACAGCAACCTCAAACTATTGGGCTCCAGTGATCATCTTGCTTGTCTCCTGAGTAGCTGGGACTGCAGGCACCTGCCACAACACCCAGCTATTTTTAGAGATGGGGTTTTACTCTTGCCCAGGCTAGTCTCAAACTTCTGCACTCAGCAATCCACCTGCCTTGGCCTCCCAGAGTGCTAGGATTACAGGTGATTTGTAATCTTAAGTGTGTACATGTATTATTGATTATTTAATCAAGACATACTCAATAAGAAATAATACCAATTCGTGGAATCCAACATATGTACTCTGACACAAAAAAATACAAATTGCCACTAATAAAATTAGTTTATTTTATGTTAAAGTTTTCAAAAAACACACTTGCAAAATTACCCACATATGGGTAGGGCTTAAAAGTAGCCTTCACAAAGAGATTAAAATGTTGCAAAATTGTTTTCTCTTAACTATTGAAGTTTACAGATTTAAAAGATACTAGAAGACAAAATGTTAAGTCATGGTCAATGTTTAAAAAAGAGTTAATATACATATATCCATAGAATACTATTAAAAGATTAAATCTTAAAAACATTTCGGGGAAACAGCTATACTTTCAGAAAGCTTTAGGCTTAAATGACAGTAAGAAATATACACTGCATACCACAGTAACAATGATTTTCTCAGTTTATCAAATTACTCCATAAATGAACCAACCGAAACAGTAGAAAACATAGCAAATTGTTTTTAAATATATATAAACTCCTTAATTTTCCAGATAAGGATAAATCAAATGAAAATTTAGTCCATTCCAATTAAGAATACAAATTAATCATATTTAATATAAAATAGTATTATACATTTTTTAACATAAAAGTTCAAGCCTTTTTGGAAAGCACAGATTGTTATTCAAAAAAAAGAGCAAGAAAACATTTATCTAATAATAATATCTAACATTATTCTGTAATGTTTTATAGAAATTTGGGATATTTACACACTTTTTAATACTGTAAAAATCTTTGGTGGTGACATATGGACTAAGATCCCTGAAAACACTTTAATAATTTTGTTCTCTTTATTAGTACAGTGAAGTATTTACAATTAGCAATGCAAGGCAGTATAATTTTTTTTAGCCAAATTCTTACATATATATGTGAAATAGATAGAAGTGATCTTATACAGAACCTAGATGGGTTTACAAAATTAATTACTTAGCAATAAGGCTGACTTCTGGGCTCTTTTTATACCAGAAAAAAATATGGTAAACTAAAGAGCAGATGAATTCTTACTCCTAAACAGACCCTGGAAATAGTTAGATATTAATGAACAAATTGAATGAATATATAGTAAAATAAAACACCAGCTACAATTTCTGGGTAAACTTGAACAGCTACCAAAATAGTGCCCTGAAGAGGTTTGTGTATCTAATGTCAGGCCTCATGAGTTGGCAGTGGAAAATCAAGGCACTGTGGACTATGCATAATTTACCTGTTTTAAAATCCATACATAGGCTTAAAAGCAGACCAAAAAAAAAAAAAAAGGCCTGTTCTATCTTAAACAAAAATGTGTAAGCTTATTAGAACAAATTCAAAGACAGGGCATGCTAAAACACATGTCAGGGAATAGAACCAAAATTTAAGAAATATTAAGGAAAGAAAAGAAGTGATCGAAGAACTACATGATATAAACTGTGTTCAAAGATGTAATATAAGATGTATCAGAGGAAGCATTGTGAATGTGAAAGAGTACAGTTAAAGAGAAGGCTTTGCACTACTTCTTTGAAACTGGTGGTACCTTTTTTTTTTTGTAGAGACCCGAGTCTCACTCTATCAAACCTCGGTAGAGTGTTGTGGCGTCCCACAGCTCACAGAAACCTCCAACTCCTGGGCTTAGGCAATTCTCTTGCCTCAGCCTCCCGGGTAGCTGGGACTAAAGGGGCCCGCCACAACGCCTGGCTATTTTTTTCTGTTTTTCAGTTTGGCCAAGGCCAGGTTTGAACCTGCCACCTTAAGTATATGGGGCCGGCGCTCTACTGGATGAGCCACAGGCGCTGCCCCATTGTTTTTTTTTTTTTTTTGAGACAGAGTCTCACTATGTGGCCTTGGGGTCACAGCTCACAGCAACCTCCAACTCTTGGGCTTAAGTGATTCTCTTGCCTCAGCCTCCCAAATAGCTGGGACTACAGGTGCCCACCACAACGCCTGGCTGTTTTTTTTTTTGTTGTTGTTGTCATTGTTTAACAGGCCCTGGCCGGGCTTGAGCCCATCAGCCCTGGTGTGTGTGGCTGGTGCCCTAACCACTCAGCTATGGGTGCAGAGCCACTGGTGGTGTCTTTGATGAAGCATTTTGACTCTAAAAGTATAGAGGGCTAAATAATTCCTACAATTTAAAACAGCATATGCATTTACGAAGGAATAGATGTAAAACTGAGATTAGAAAAAAAATAATATGGGCTCGGCACCTGCAGCTCAGCAGGCTAAGGTGCCAGCCACGTACACCTGAGTTGGCGGGTTCAAATCCAGCCCGGGCCCACCAAACAACAATGATGGCTGCAACCAAAAAATGGCCGGGCATTGTGGCGGGTGCCTATAGTCCCAGCTACTTGGGAAGTGGAGGCAGGAGACTCGCTTGAGCCCAGGAATTGGAGGTTGCTGTGAGCTGTGATGTCACAGCACCCTATTCAGGGTGACAGCTTGAGGCTCTGTCTCAAAAAGAAAAAAAAAATAATATGGTGTAATTCTGCCCCCACAGATAATGTTTTTGATACGTGGTTGCATATATGACCTTTTTAGGCAATTTGAGATGACACTGCCTTTGTGTACAAAAGACAAGCATGGTGCACCATTTGTATTGAGAAGTCTAGTGCTGGGCAATATAAATAAAACTCTCTTTCAAGAGTTTACAGTTAGAATTCATAGGAATTTTGAACAGAAATCAAAGAGGCTAGAAATTAGTCAAGGAAAACACAGATAGTGTTATTTGTAGAGTTAATCAGTAGGAGAAAAAAAAAAAACTAAATGAATTTTTGCTAGGTGTTATATATCAAGAATGTGAAATAATCTACAAAAGTTTTAAGATCAGTATCAAGAGACAATGTATGCATTATATAGCAAGGTACTTCCGAGTAAACGTTCTGTTCTCTGCTAATATTCAGAGGAGGTCCTGAATATATATTACTAGCTGGTTTCATTTCTTAAAAAGTAGGAAGGTCAAAGATCTCACGAAACTCTCTCATTATTTTTTCTTTTGGGTGAACATGTAGAACAGTCAAGTAAATTTTCACAACAAACATAATAAGTACAAATGTGATTACTGATCACTAAAACTATCACCAAAATTATATTGACTTAGGGTTCACAATGTATAGTTATCAGTGAAAGCTAAGAAAGTCTCAGAGTTGAATAACTCAAAACCTCTTTGATTAACAAATGATATTTTTCTAATACTTCTAATATTTAAGAATAAGGATGTCTGTATTTTGCACAGAATCAGGAAATTATCTCCGCTGGAAGAGCTTCAAATTATTTTAGTTGAAGCTAGATTTATAAATCATCAGTACATATTAATGCCAGCTTGTGAATGGACTGGTTGTTGAAGAATTTTATGAATTAGAAGGGACCTAAGTGTTACACTGGTCTCCTGACTCTATTTCACAAAAGCTATCTTTTTTTTTTTTTTTTAAGACAGAGTCTTACTTTGTCTACCCTTGGTAGAGCACCATGGTGTCATAGCTCACAGCAACCTCAAACTCTTAGGCTCAAGTGATTACTCTTGCCTCAGCCTCCCAAGTATCTGGGACTACAGGCAGCTGCCACAATACCCAGCTATTTTTTAGAGATGGCGTCCCACTCTTGCTTAGGCTGGTCTTGAACTCCTGAGCTCAGGCAATCTACCTGCCTCAGCCTCCCAGAGTGCTGAGATTACAGGCATGAGCCATTGTACCTGGCCTAAAAGCTACCATTTTTAAAGGCTGAAAATGTTGACAAATCAGTGTTGACAAAAACGAAGTTCAACTATTCTATACAGCTAAATATGGAAAACTGGTTAATTTTTTTTTGAGACAGAGTCTCACTATGTCACCCTCGGTAGAGTGCCATGGTGTCATAGCTCACAGCAACCTCAAACTCTTGGGCTTAAGTGATTCACTTGCCTCAGACTCTTAAGTAGCTGGGACTACAGGCACCCACCACAATGCCCAGCTATTTTTTTTGCTGCAGTTGCCATTGTTGTTTTTTAGCTGGCCTAGGCTGGGTTCAAACCTGCCACCTTTGGTGTATGTGGCCAGTGCCCTACCCACAGAGCTACGGGTGCCACCCTTAAGAAATTTCCTATTTGTTAAGAAGATAATTAAAAATAGATAAAACTAAACAATTAGATATATTTTTATATTACTAAAATACACTGAATTTAAC
This sequence comes from Perodicticus potto, assembly GCA_963574655.1. Classification (NCBI taxonomy): domain Eukaryota; kingdom Metazoa; phylum Chordata; class Mammalia; order Primates; family Lorisidae; genus Perodicticus; species Perodicticus potto. The sequence continues at coordinate 7,708 of CAUYRH010109283.1, read as the reverse complement.
AAATGAAACCCACAGAGAAAGAGATGATATAATTCAAGGCATAAATTTGACATGTCAGAATAGGACAAATAACAATAAAGACAGTGACAATAAAACTTAAAGTAAATATACAGTTGTAAAATAAGTAAACAATTTTCAAGTGTGCAAAACTACACAGGAATAAAAGTGCTATGTGGATACCTGGTTTTCAAATATTTGTTTCAAAGACTTTCAGTTGGTGGTAGAAAAACTAGAAAGTATTCTAAAAGTAAAAACTTAAAAAGAATATCATACTTTATTTTCATACGTTATGTCCTAGTTATATCACTGCCAGATCAGAGGCCTGTTTAATTACTATTCTCACGTGATAGATAATGGAGGTAAACACAATACAACACCACAAAGGCTGATTTATCCTGAACCATAAAAAGACTCTTTTTCAAGTATACTGTGGGCTTATGTTTCATTTTGTATCTCAGGCACTTAATGTTATTGATGAATTTGAAAACAGCTAACATGATTTTCTATACTTTCTGATATATATATATGTATTAATACATGTTGCCTAACTACTCTTAGCAGTCAATATTTGGAATAAATTGTTAAAGAAATAAAAATGATTTAAGGTCATGAAAGCAAATCCTATCACTGCCACAATCTAAAGATAAATAAATCCTATCACTGCCACAATTATTTTAATGCATAGATCCCAAATATATCATATCAGAAAATGAAGTCAATGTATTCAGAAAATTTTGAATTTTTGAAGTGTAGATGACTAAAAATATACTTGTGGTCTCTTCTTCACTTTGTATTTTAGTGACCCATACCGTACCTGAAGAGAGAAATGTATTAAGAATTAATTTTTAAAAACAATTAAATAAGATTTAATTATTAATAATTATAGACATTTTAAAAACTTTTCTGATATAAAAATTCAATTATCCTACTACTTATGCACAGTGGGTATGAGACATAAAATGTATGTATTTGGTACTATATTGGATATATATTGTAGATTATTTTTACAACTAATAAAAGCATTAATGTTATCATTTATATTTGCCTAGTACAATGTCAGTGAAGATTGGCCATAATGATCTGAGGTCATTCACTATAATTCCCTGCTTTCCGGGCACAAAGACAATGTATTAAGACAGATAAATGTTTATTATATAATCATATTAGGTTGACTGAAAGCAAAAGTAGTTAATTTTGTTAGTTGCTTTTCTTGCTTATGCAGAGGGCTGGCACTGGGTAGTCACAGTAATCATGTAATTTGCTGCGTGGAAATACCATTTTCTACTTAGATTGGAAGACTAGGAACTTACCTTTTTCAAAATTTCCTGCTGTCCTAACACATCTGATCTGAACAAAGAATTTTCAACATGACTGCTGCTCTACCTTTCCAATCCTTCACTTATGGATCATTAATACCCTAAAAGTTTATCAGTAGGGAAATCCCTTAATACTAATCCTTAGGAAAACAACTCTGCACTTGACTAACCTCCTTGCGGCCTTTGCTGGTTTTCACAGATTTCATGCTTTGCGTCCTCCGAAGCCCTCTGTGTGTTAACATCTCATCTTCTGAATATGGCCCATCCGGTTCTTCATCTGTTTTCTCATCTCTGTCTTTCAGTGCAACTCTACAACCTAAACAGTTGTCAAAAACAGCATAATCTGGTAAAATGACACCAGTTAGCTACTGGCTCTTGACCCCATCTTTCTGCAGTCTCTGTGCGGATTGCACTAGCCTGGTTACCACTCTCCCTTTCTCATCTGGAATGTGCTCCCTTCTCTTCATCATTAACCTTTGCCCCTTGCACAATTCTAGATGAAATTCATAACTCACTTCTTACAGGAAATTTTCCCTATTTTAATTCCTACTATGCATTTTTGAGAATAATTAAACATAATGATTTTTAAGTAGGTAACACATTCATCTTGCTCAAAAATCAGAGAATATAAATAGATATAATAGCAAAAAGTCTTTTCCCATCCTTTCTCCTTCTTATGAATTCTAAACAACCCAAGCATTTGTGTGTTGTTGTCTGTCCTTTGAACCTCTGCTTTGAATTAGTTATTAAGATGTGTGTCATATCTTTTGTCAGGATTGGGAATGTTAGGGTTAACTTAAGGAGAAACCCACAGGGGATTTAACTTAGGGCAAGATAAGTTCACTGGGGGCAGGTGATGGGGATGTTAGACCAACCCTGCTGCAGCTGCTCAGATAAAATCCAGCCAGACAGGCCACAGTAACGGGAGGCCCACAGGCTATGATGACAGATTTGAGTCAAAGAAAATAGCCAGCATCAGGCAGGTCAGGAAGAGATCATGTGGCTAAAGTAACAGGGTGCTATGTGCAGCTATAAAGACTTACTGTGGACCAGGCTGGTTACTGTCAGCAACTCTGAGAACCTCCTGAGGCTGGGACCCAGGGACAAGAACTCCCTGAAGCAGAAGTTCTCAAACTGTAGCACATACCAGAGTTACCTGGAGAACATGGGAATGCACAGATCTGTGGGCACCCCCAGAGTTTCTTATTCACTAGGCTTAGAGTGGGGTTGAAAATATGCATTTCTAAAAGGTTCCCAGGTAATGCTTATGGCTAATGGTCCTGGGACCCACAACTGGAGAACCACTGTCTGAGGATACTAAAGAGAGCAAGACAGGGGCCCAACCCTAAGGCCCCATGAAATTACAAATTCTCCTTTAATAAAAATAAGGAACATAAATACTTAAATTTTGGGGTGAGAAAAAAGTAGGAGTTCCAGCAGGAGGTGGCAAGGGATAGATGCCTCACATGTGAAGAAAAATATACTGAATAAATGTTTGTTATTCTGCTTTTCCAGGACATGAATAATTTGAGACTCATAAGCAAACCACAAAGAGTTGTTAAAAAGCTTCTTACTCTCATAATAACATAAACAAATTTTTTTTTTTTTTAGACAGAGTCTCACTCTGTCACCCTGGGTAGAGTGCAGTTGCATCACTATAACCTCAAACTCCTGGGGCTCAAGCAATCCTCCTGCTTCAGCCTCCTGGCCTAGCCAATTTTTGTATTTTTAGTATAGACAGGGTTCCACTCTTGCTCAGGCTGGTCTCCAGCTCCTGAACTCATGTCATCCTCTGGCCTTGGCCTCCCAGAGTGCTAAGATTACAGCTTGAGCCCCTGCACAAGCTCATAAACAACTTTAATTATATATTGGGCAAGCACTGTTGGACTTCTAGTCTATAAGTTAGGAAGAATTTGGAAACACAATCAGTCATTATTTAGGCCAAGATCCTTTGTTGTCCTGCAGCGATCCAAGGAAGTGTGCTTTGGGTCAAAGAGACAGCACCTGCAGAAGTGCTGGTACCACAGATTGTAGTAACTACAAAGGTGCCAGTGTGACTGGGAAATGCTCCTGAAGAAACATTACGTGGAAGAAAAAATGTTGAAACAAAGAAAGGAAAAACACGAAAATGAAATTATTATATCTCATGGAAGTAAGCTTTTAGGTGATTTTAAAATTTCTTCATTTTTCTTTTTTTTTTGAGACAGAGCCTCAAGCTGTCCCCCTGGATAGAGTGCTGTAGCATCACAGCTCACAGCAACCTCCAATTCCTGGGCTCAAGCGAATCTCCTCCCTCCACCTCCCAAGTAGCTGGGACTACAGGCGCCTGCCACAATGCCCGGCCATTTTTTGGTTGCAGCCATCCATTGTTTGGCGGGCCCGGGCTGGGTTCGAACCCGCCAACTCAGGTGTACGTGGCTGGCGCCTTAGCCCATTGAGCCACAGACGCCGAGCCTCATTTTTCATTTTTTAATTTGCCAAATTTTTGTTTTAAAATACTGCATTTCTTGGCTGGGCAAAGTGGCTCACACCTGTAATCCTAACACTCAGGGAGGCCGAGGCAGGCAGATTGCTCGAACTCTCCTGAGTTTGAGACCAGCCTGAGCAAGAGTAAGATACAGTCTCTACTAAAAATGTAAAACTAAGGGTAGGGCGCCAGCCACATACACCAAGGGTGGCGGGTTCGAACCCCACCTGGGCCAGATAAACAACAATGACAACTGCAACGACAACAACAACAACAGTGAAAAACTGAGTCAAGAAGATCACTTGAGCCCAGGAGTTTGGAGGTCACGCTCAGCTATGGTGCCATAGCACTCTACCCAGGGTGACAGAGTGAAACTTAAAAAAAAAAATTGTATTTCTTCTATAATTGAGGGAAATAAAACCAAGTTTCAGGTTGTTAGTTCTAGCTTTTTTTTCTTCTATTACTATATCCCAACAAGGTAAAATACAGAATGAGGAATCAAGAAGTCAGAAAATTGTGATAAAAAAGCTGTCTCAGGACATAGATGTAGCGTAAGACTACAGTTCAACCACCATAGTCCTTGCTGTTTTAACTGCCTCTCATTTTACATGACCGGGAATTAGAATTCATTCAAAAGCTCAATATACCACTTATTCTTTCCTTGTTTCCTGATTTCAGCTAAAAGAATCTTATTAGCTTTCTAATTGCAGTTTTTTTTGAGATAGAGTCTCATTTTGTTGCCCTTGGTAGAGCGCCGTAGCATCACAGATCACAGAAACCTCCAGCTCTTGGAGTTAGGCGATTCTCTTGCCTCAGTCTCCTGAGTAGCTGGGACTGCTTGCTACAATGCCTGGCTATTTTTTTGTTGTTGCAGTTTGGCTGGGGCTGGGTTCAAACCGCCACCCTCAGTATATGGGTCTGGCACCCTACTCACTGAGCCTCAGGTGCCGCCCTCTAATTGCAGTTTTAAGAAAGGAGATGGGGAGGCGTCTGTGGCTCAGTGGGTAGGGCGCTGGCCCCGTATACTGAGGATGGTGGGTTTGAACCAGGCCCTAGCCAGCTAACACAGCAATGGCTACTGCAACAAAAAATAGCCAGGCGTTGTGGCAGGCACCTGTAGTCCCAGCTACTTGGGAGGTTGAGGCAAAACAATTGCTTAAGCCCAAGAGTTGGAGGTTGCTGTGAGCTGTGATGCCACGGCACTCTACCAATGGCGACAGAGTAAGACTCTATCTCAAAAAAAAAAAAAAAAAAGAAAGAAAGGAGGTGGATTGATTGATTCATTATTCTACAAGTATTTTAGAAATTCTATTATGTATGAGGCAGGATGCAAAATTATGGGGGTACAAGGATGAAAAAGATACAGTTGTTGTTTTCTACCCTTAGAAAATTTAAGAGTCCAGCAGGGGAAAGAGACTCTAATGGGCACTGCAACACCATATTAAATGCTATCAGTTAAAGATAAGGATAAGGTGACATGGGAGCGTAGAGTAAAAGAATTAACTCTGCTTCAGGGTGGGGTTGAGGCTGAGGGGGTAGGTTATGAGAGAAGACTTGTAGGAAAGGGTGGCCAAGGCTGAAAGGCTCGTGACTCTATGTAGCTAGCACAACAGAGGGGGACAACAGGCTGGGGAGTTAATGCACTGTGCTATCAAGTTAGGCCTTTACCAGAGAGCAATGGGGTGGGGGGTGGGCACTGATGTATTCTAAGCAGAAGAGTAACACGCTTAGATCTGGGTTCTGTAAAAGATTCTTCTTGCACTTTGGAGCAAGAATGAATCAGAAATGGATGAGACTGCTACTGGGTATATATCCAAAAGAAAGGAAATAATATATCAAAAATACATCTGCATGCCCATGTTTATTGCAGCATTATTCACAATAGCCCAAATAAGGAATCAACAGAAGTGTCCATTCATAGATGAATGGATAAAGAAAATGTGGTACATTCCAATGGGAACAACGCATGGGCATACTGCAGAGTTCCTGGGTGAGGGACACAACTACAACTAGGAAGCCAACAATGTAACCAAATCATATGTACCCTCAAGGTAATTTGAAAACAAAAAAGGAAATGTGGTACATTTACACCATGGAATACTGTTCAGTCACAAAAAAGAATGAAATCTTCATCATTTGCAGCAACATGGCAGAATTGGAGGTCATTAGGTTAAGTGAAATAAGCCAAGCATGGAAAGACAAATATGCCCTCAAGTTCTCACTCATGTGGGAGCTAACAAAATGGTTCTCACGAAAAGAGAGAGTAGACTGGTGATAACCAGAGGCTAGGAGGGGTTGGGGTTAGAGCTGGATAAAGAGAAGTTAATTAATGGATACAAATTTATGAGTTTGGAAGAAGAAGTAAGACCTAATTTTAGATAGTAAGGTGATTATAATATATAATAATCTATTATATATTTCAAAATATAGAAGCTAGAAGAGAAGAATTTGAATAGTTCTAACATAAAGAAAAGACAAATATTTAAGGTGATAAAATATCCCAAGTACACTGATTTACCTTTATAAATTATATAAAAGTGTTCACATAAGTATTACATAAAGTATTATATAAAAGTTATCACATGTACCCCTCACATATGTATATCTATTATACAGGAAGAAAGACATGAGAATCAAAAAGGGGAGGTTATTATACCATAACAGGTCAGAAATGACGGAGTCTAAGAAGTGAGGACAGAGAAAGTAGCCAAATTTAGTAGGAGGTAAAATTGACAAATTTACTTTTGTAATTTATCAAACCAACTCTTTCAAGGAAAGAGACGACACTAGCGCCAAGTCAATTATTTTTGTTAAATTATACTTTTCTTTTTTTTTGCAGTTTTTGGCCAGGGCCGGGTTTGAACCCGCCACCTCTGGTACATGGGGCCAGCGTCCTACTCCTTTGAGCCACAGGTGCCCCCCCAATTATACTTTTCTATTTAACTGGAAACCTAAAAACGAATATCTTATTTGTCAAAATGAAGAGTATTGTCAATTTATTTCAGATTTTAAGAGTAATAGAATATTTTTTTAAACTCACTAAAAGTCCCACCACTCAGAGCTAAATACTGTTAACATGTTAGTAATATGCTTCCAGACTTTATGAATATACATGAATGTGTGTGTATATATATCCATTTTATCATCCATCTACTGTGTCTCTACAGTTAGGACTGTAACACATATAGGCTTTCTTCCCCACAACATGGATATGTTTTCATGTCAGTAAGTACAGACTGACATTATTATTTTTCACAGCTGATAAACCACCTTTTTACTTAATCATTTCCTTAGGTATTTGGTTTGTTCCAATACTTGTTGTTATAAACAATGAGATGAGCATTCTTGTACATATATATTTGAACATTTGTCTGATTATTTCCTTATGACGGATTCCTAGAAGTTTCTTGTTGAGTTAAAGGGAATACATTTTGATGATTATTGCCAGATTGTCATCCAAAAGGATGATTTCATTTTATTTTATTTAAAAAATTTTTTTCTTTAAGGCTAGTCAAATGAAGCAGTGGGAGTGGAGAAGGAACAAAGGAATCTGTAATTGTTTTTGCTCAATTTGCTGTAAACACCCCTGCACTTGGAGCAGCTGATGATTCCATTTCAAACTCATAAAAAGTAGGTAAGAGTTTTGTTTCTCAACATGCTTGCTGTGTTGGTTTTAAAACATGTCCACAGGCTCGGCGCCTGTTGCTCAGCGGGCTAAGGCGCCAGCCACGCATACACCTAAGGTGGCGGGTTCAAATCCAGCTTGGGCCTGCCAAACAACAATGACGGCTGCAACCAAAAAATGGCCGGGCGTTGTGGTGGGCACCTGTAGTCCCAGCTACTTGGGAGGCGGAGGCAAGAGACTCGCTTGAGCCCAGGAATTGGGGTTGCTGTGAGCTGTGATGCCATGGCACTCTACCCAGGG
>CAUYRH010109280.1:0-27470 GCA_963574655.1 Perodicticus potto | reverse complement strand
ATTTTTATATGTTGTTTTTGTAGAGAAAAAACATCTATTTGATTTATAGCCACATATTTAGAATTGGAGCCTTGTTTTTGGTGTTTGTGTGTGTGTGTGTGTGTGTGTGTGTGTGTGTGTGTGTGTGAGAGAGAGAGAGAGAGAGAGAGAGAGAGAGATGTGTATCTTTTAAATTATTACATACAATGTGATCTTGATGAGTTTGGCATATTGCTGTTAATAAGAGACAGCACACGAATTATTGTTTTTTAAAATTCTTTCTTTTCCGGAAACACATGTGAACACTGGACTCAAAGTATTTCTTCTCTGATTTGCACCTAGAGGAGAGGTTAAAAATAGATGAGGGAAAATTTGCCTGGATTAGGCTCATTTGTACCTAACCATGAACTTTCCTTCAACAGTGCCCAACACACCCATTTTTCTGATGTACTTTGGAAAATAGGGTAATTAATATCCCAATACTAGCACTAATATGTACATAAAATATATGGAAATGTTTTTTACTGATCATCATGTACTAAAACCTGTTATTTGATTATAGTGAAACTCTCCAGTTAGACTTGGCTAATTGTTTCAAATAGAATGGCATATATAAATCAACAAGTAGGATTCACCATAAAACTTTAATATCACAACAGTAATATAGCATTTTTCCAAAGAGTACCATTCAGTATGGTTTATTCAACCTCAGTACCAACAAAGCTTCCTTTAAGAGGAATTAAAAGTGACTTCCTCTTGAGGTCACAGCTTGGCCATTAGCCCAGGAAGCATTCCTAAAAGGTGTGTAACTCATTACTCTTAACATTGGGACCCCCGTCAATGGCTTTGGTGTCTGTAGCCATGCACCTAAAAAAGTTGCAGAATGCTTATTAGCATTCAGACTACTTTTCTTGGCTGTATTCGCAGCCTGTGATAGAAATATTACAAGGAAATTATCAAAGTTTGAGGGAAATTCAGTAGAAATTGGGACAAACAGAGAATGAATTGCAAAAACTAAGTGTTTTAGCCTCACAGAACATTTAATAGATCTGTAGAAATCTGTAAATTGTAAGAAAATACCAATCATTATCACTGAAGAGAAGGCAGACTATTGGTGAGATGATGTTTTTATTGCTCTAAATAAATAAAACCTATGTAATTAAAGATTAGGTAACATCTTGGGATCACCTCCCCTCAATAATTAGAAATAAAATTGACATTATTTTTGATGCATTTCTTTTTAGGTTCACCATTATGGTCTCTGATTTGATCTTTAATTAAACCATGGTTAAAAATAAAGCACTAAAAGAAATTCCTTTACTAACCTGTGGAGTTATCTCAGTGTTAAAATCCTATTAGTCTCAGAGTTATCAGAGTGTGTGTGGATGGGACAGCAGGAGTGAAAGCTTGTAGCAATGAATTTTCCTGCTATGAACCACTCCTCTCTTTGGGGCTGAGACCAATTCTTAAGAGTAGAGATAACATGCTATTTCAGGATCAGCATGTGGGAGAGTAAATTTTCTGTGGGGAAAAAAGTAATAAAATCCAAAGGACAGCCATAAATCTACCTAGATTACCATGGCGATGACATTTGGATTGTTCTTCAGATGGTGTCAACATTATTTGCTCTAGCTGACTATTTTAGATATTTTCATGTTCAACTTCCTTTTGGTTAACCTGTGTAAACAGGATTATGTAGTGCAAGTATATTTTGCATTCACTCCAGGATTTAGCAGGATTATTTGTTTAAAAGTAAATAAAAAGAACACAGTGTTGACAACACGCTGGCATATACTATTTATTTTGCAGTCACTTACTATAAGTACTGTCCTCATCTCTGGTGCCGTCAATGGTTCCATCTGCTTGCAGCTGCAAGTGGAAGCCTTGTCGACTGTACAGTTTGGTAACTATACCTTTAAGCTGAGGCTCTGCAAAGAGAACAATGGTTTGGATCAATTAATAAATTGTGCACGTGTAATTGAAAAGACTCAGAATTTAAAATTCTAATTTCATTTACAAATTTGGGTGGAAAAGGTCAAACTACATTTTTAAAGAGTCATTTGGAGAAAAGAAAACAAGCCAACTCCAAGTTTCAGAAAGAATCTCCAAACCGAAGAAGCATTTGATTTCTACCTGGAGACAGTAGGAAGCCCTGAAGTTTCTACAGTTTCTGATAAGCCTTTCCTTTGGCTTACAGAGTAGTAGTCTCATTGAGTATCTGGAATGGGTTGGCAAATGACGTATCTGTCTTTTCACAATGTGCCACTTTTCATGTGACTTGGAAAAGGAGAAACACAAAGATGATTAACTTAAGAGTCATTTGCCAGCCAGGTACCAAAAACCAACCAGCAAAGACCTCTTTCAGAATTATCACAATTTGGATAAATAATCTCCTCTATTCTAAGAAGTTGAATATGCAGAAACAATCTAGAACCCCATCAAATGATCTGCGTTTTAAAAAATTGAGCCTTTGATACAAAACAGGGAGAAGGAGATAAAACAACCATCACTACACCCTATTATATTAATTATCATTAAGCTAATGGGTGTGAAAAAACAGGGCTTTTGTTCATGAAGATGAAAAAATTAGTGCAGACTTACCTTCAAATTTATTATCAAAAATATGATCATCAAAAACATGAGTTCTTAATTAAAACGATTTTTAATTATGAATCACCATAGATTAGTCAAGTGCCTAATTTACCAATAACGGCCATATTATCCAAAATTTGCTTTAACAGAATACAGACACCTGCGCTGAAATGATATTTATGTGATTATTCAAGCCACATAAACATGCTTTGCAATCACTTAAGCCTTTTTAAAAGAACCCTAATTTACAGCTAATGCATGAAAAACTTTGTGCAAACAGAAAACGTAGATCTCCATTTCCATCCCAGGGTGTACAGAAGACATAAGTAAAGAAAAAACAGATCAATGATTAAGTCTGATTTTCTACACTACTTATGTGGTAAAAAGTAGAAAATAGTGTAAAAGATTCATTTTGTGAAGATTGGCAAATAAGCAGCACATTCGCCTGAAGGTTTACCTTGACACAACCTGACACCTAGAGCTCTAGAGCTGTCTGAATTTCCCCTCCCAGGAATATCTCGCTACTCCTATCACTGAAAAGATTCAAAAGGACCCACGATTCTGGCTATGAGTTTAAATGAAGTTCCCCCTTCAATCCCACATTTTAGTAGTGGGTAACCACAGTTTTACTAGTCTAAGCAATCACTAAACTCTTTGCCGCAAGGTTCTAGAAATTCACCACCCCCCGCCGTGCGCACCGCCCCAGCAAACATTTCAAAGCTGCACCACAAGTCAAGTCTGTCCCGAAAAGCTTAAAAGTAATCAAAGAAACGCAGTGCCTAGACAGCACAAGCCCGCATGTTTTGGGGCTGGAAAGCTGGAGGGGAAGGGTCTGACAGGCAGAGATAAAGACTGGAGAGGGATTCTCTAGGCTCTCCTGGGAAGGTGGACGGACTACGGTGTCTTCCCGGCTCTGAGCCTGCAATTTCCACGCCACGCACATCTTAGCTCTGACTAGGTCACGCCTGTCCAGAGCCCACCAGACGTGTACACATGTGACATGTCTGGCGCGCCTCTCGGGCAGGGTATGTCCCCAGGCTTTGCGCCGGTCCCAGGGCAGTTGCAATGCAGCAAGCCTGTTACTGTCGCGAAGGAGGTAAGAAAGCTATCGCCTTCCCACGCACGCACACCAGCTAGGTGGCCTCATCCGCACAGAGGGGCCACGGACGGACTCACCTATGCTTACATTCCCGCCCCCCACCGTGTCCCTCCACTCTCGTAAAGTTTGGGGGAAAAAAACCAAAAAACAAAAAAACTAAAGCCCCTTCCCACCTGGTCTTCTTCTGCGCCTCTTCTTGGAGCCGAAGAGTTTGACCCGGGAAAAGACATTTAACTTGTTTTTGTCGCAGCTGGTCTTGCCTTTGCTGGGGCTGCTGACACACTTGCAGGCATTGGATTTCTCGCGCTCGCGGGCTTGTCTCTTCTGACGGATCAGAGAGCTGGCGATCGCCGCCGCCATGGCCACGACGCCCACCACCACCACTTCTTTCGCTGCCCCTCGGTGGGTCCTCCTCCTCCTCCTCCTCCGCTGCTCGTCCGCGGTCTCGAGCCTTCGCCGCCTCGGTCTCCTAGCCTGCGTTCGCCCGGGCTTCTCCGCGCTCGGCTTCAGCCGAGGAGGGGGCTCAGCATGCCGTCCGAGCTCCCCTGGCGGTGGTCGGGCTCCGGCGCGGGCCGCCGGCTGCCGGGGTCCGAGTCGACGCCACAGCCCCGGGCCGGGATCGCGGGCGAGACTGGCAGGCGGAGGCAGAGCTGCGCGGCTGCGTGTGCTCGGCCCCTGCGCCCCCGAGGACACTGTGCGAGTCCAAGTGGTTCGGGTCGGAGTTTGGCGGCACCCCCGCCCTGTGCCGCGCGGAGGGGGCCGGGGAGGGAGGCGGGCGGAGGGAGGGAGCGCGGGCGGCCGGAGGGCGGCGGGAGGGGGAGTGCGCGGGGGAGCGCGCCCTCGCCCTGGCCCCGCCGAGCTTCCACTAGTCCTTGCAACTTCTCGGCCTGCTAATCGGGCAAAGTTGGCCCGTGCCAGCTTTCCGGCGGGGATCGAACAGGTAATGGCCTCGCATCTTCGCCGTTGCTGCTGCTCTGGGCGCGGCACAGTCGCAGCACAGGAATTCAGTCGCCGCAGGCACCCTCCGGAACCGCGCGACTGCTTCCCTGCAGCCCCCTCCCGCGGCGGCCCCTCCCTCCCGGGGAGCCGAGCCCGCGGCTGCCGGCCGCCCCCACCCGCCCCACCCCCCAAAGCCCCGGCCGCGCGGTCCGGCTAACACCTGTAGGGGCTGAGGCACTGCCCCGTCGCCCGAACCTTTCTTTCTCCCTGGCTTTCCCCGAAAGGAGCTTCGGGAGGAAACGGCGATGGAGGCGGCCCGAGGATGAGGTAGTCGGGTGGAAGGAGCGGGGGTTTGCTCGGCGATGGGGGATGGCGGGGTGGGGGTGTTTCCTTAGTGTTGCAGCTAGCTAGATTGTGCCCGCTCTAGAGCCTCGGGAAGTTCGCCAGACCCTTGCCCAAGGCTCGGACCCACCCCACCCACCCCCCAAAACACCGCCCTGCTGAGGTATTTTGCATGGCGACACTTGTAGCCATTTGGGAGAGGAGACCAGGGTTCCCAGACGGGCTCAGCCCCCGCGGCAGCAACAGCAGCGGGCACTGCAGAGCTGCGCCCGCACACCACGCTGCCACCCAGTGGATTTTGCTGACTTTTCATTTCATGCCGATTTGTGCGGCTGGACCCTCGGGTTTTTTTTTTTTTTTTTTTTTTTTTTTTTTTCTATGCACCCTCATCTGTTCGTTTGGGTTTGGGATACAAGCAGAGAGCTCGGGTGGGTCTTGTAACACAAAGCGGTACAGTATCAGGGGAATGCATAGCTCTGCCTCTTTAAGCGCTGGCCCATCTCCAATCTCCTAACTTCTGTTTTTCAGGCAACCTCCCTTCCTGCAATTCTTGAATCTAGTCTGGCTTCCTGCTGTCCTCACTCTATTCAAAGTTCTGTCCTCTCCCTGTGGTCTGTTTTATTCTGGAAGAGAAGAAAGAAGGGGTTTTGAGACCACAAATGCAGAATGCGGCAAAGAGAATGGGCCGTCCACAACCCTACCTTCAAACAGACACAATTGTTTTACTATTTTACTTGATTTCTGAGGCTAAAAAGGAAGCCCACATAGTAAGGCTGCTCTATCTTGGAACTGCCACTACACTGTCTTTATTGGACTCCTACACTTCCCCCTCTCTATCTTTTCAGAACTGATGTAGATGCAAAACCAAATGCTCAGTTTAGCCCCAGATTTCAAACCCCTTTTCTTGTCCGACCTCCCAACAAGCTCAGACTAAGCAAAGCTGAAACAATTTCTGGTGTCTTAGCACATCATAGCGGAATCACCTGATCCTTCTTTATATTTCATTGCTTCACAGGACAAGCTGCTGCTACCCCTCCTCCCCTTCTCCTTAATCTTGAAATATCTCTTGCTCCATCAGAAGCATTGTTGTATCTTTTAAGGCAGGCTTCGATGAAGGTTGTGGGGGCTGAAATGGGTAGTTACAAGAGAATGGTGCCACAGGGTCTGAAATTTCGTGTCTACTCATTTTTGCTTTTGGCTTTTCCAGAAGGAAAAGAAGGACAAGGTAGAGAAGAGTTTTAGCACCTCCAGTCAGTTCTAGTAACCACTTTAAACTTTCATGGGGGAAAATCCTTGATCTACTCCCACTGGACCTTCAACACCTGGAAAATTGGGACAGAGTCTTGTTCACCATTATATTCCCATCCACTGGCACAATTCCTGTCCCATGTCTATGCCCAATATAAGTTTGTTGCAAATAATTGATGCACGGCTGATTTATATTGATTCTGAAGGATGAGAAGGTATTTCGCAGCTCAGAATATATGTGATAATGGGCTAAATTTCAGGCACCCAGAAGGGAAATGATCTCAGCAAAAGAGGGGTCCCAAGAAGCTTTGACCTGGGCCAAATATTTAGACTAGGTAAGGAACTTAAGAGGTCCCTGTTTTTACCTCTGCATTTTTTTTTTTTTTGAGGCAGAGTCTCACTATGTCATCCTTGGTAGAGTGCCTTGGCATCACAGCTCGCTTGCAACCTCAAACTTTTGGGCTTAAGCAATTCTCTTGCCTCAACCTCCAAAGTAGCTGGGACTACAGGCACCAGCCACAACGCCCAGCTCTATTTTTTGGTTGCAGTTATCGTTGTTGTTTAGCAGGCATGGGCCGGGCTCGAACCCGCAACCCTAGTCACTGAGCTACGGGCGGCCGAGCACCCCTGTATGTTTTTACCTTCTGCTGAGCACCAACTCCAAGGACTTTTTCCCCTGCTGTTGCTTCTCTCTTGGGACCCTGATCTGGAGAAAACATGAAAAAGCTAAAGAAGGACAAAGATCTAATTCAGGAAAGGGACAGACCTTGGGAAGAATGAGGGTTGGTATTGGGAAAATGAAAAGGGCTTTCCCACGAGTTCTCACTGTTTGCTCCAGCAAACATCATTATAGAGTATTTTTAGGATGTTTCTAAAATTACTGGGATGGCCACTCTGGTGGCTATTAGAAGTAAACAGATCCCAAGAAGACTTCAGGGATATACAGAGTGGCTATGAAGTTCATTTGCAATTTTAAATTGCACAGTATTTTAAATTGCACATAAACTTTATGGTCACCCTGTATCATGGGGCGTGGGGGGGGGCAGTTATCATTACAGAATTGCAAACTCAAACATGTAAATATATCCCTTCAGTTTCTAACTCCAATTTACCATTTACAGCTTTTTTGATAGAGAAACTCTTCGCCAGAGAGAGCTCTTAGAACCACCAGGCCAACGCTGACAACTGGATGATTCTACAGGTGTTTGTGGAAGCCTTTCTTGCCCTAATACTTATCTCCTTAATTAAATTTTAAAATCTTAAAAAATATTAGGGAAACCAGTCTCTCCCCCGGCACATGTTCCTGTCAACTTACAACAGGTACTTCTGCCTTTTTACATCCCCCCTCGAGGCACTGTTCTTCAAGGACAGGAAAACATACGGGAATTAATGATGGAACTGGGAAAGGGGATATCTAACTCTGTGATCTGTCTGCCTGCACACCATGTGCATTCTCCTTTCTCCTCCACTAGGAGAACTCACAGAGGCCTGTGCCTAAAGGGTGAGTTCAATCTGGGGTGGAAAGTGAAATTTCCGAATTTTAAATTTGGGTCTAAATCATAATGTCCAATCAACTTTACTATTAATAAAAAAAGCAGATATTGTCATGCTTTCCTAATTCTTATGTCTGTTTCCCAGGTGCTTGGGAATTCGGAGAAGAGTGTGAATATTACTCTTAAATCAGCGGGGAACCATGGCAAAGCCCCATTCACTGCAAGAAGGCATAATGAAAGACAGAATTGCACCCAATTCCAGAGAAACATATTTTGGCTTTACTTTCTGCCCCACTGTCACCTCAGACCAATATTATGGCACTTTAAAGGAAGAAAAAAGAACTCTCTACTGACACCTGTCTCCAAATGCCTTTTTCTCCTGTCTTGATTTATTCCTAGCAGTTCATATGGTACCCTTGCTATGGAACTTGCTGGATCTCATTCAGATTTTTAGAATTTCAATTCACTCTGCTTAACCTTAGTGCTTCCAACACCTGTATGCTGGGTCGGTACATTCTCCTTTTTCCTCCGAGAACCCCTCTCTCCCATTTCACTGCCTACCAAGCTTTCTCTTTGGCCATGTTCAGAAATAAAACATTTTTAGCTCCTTTATCTCAAATCCCTAAGAGTTCTAGCCTGGCTGACAGGTGGCATATAGGATTAGTCTGCCATTAATTGACTATGTGACCTCGGGTATGTCATTTCTCTATACTACAGGCTTAATTTTCCTATCTTTAATATAATGCTAAGACAAGATTAGTGTCTTTCAAATTGTATTCTGCTTATGCCGAGAGTATATGGACTTAAGTTCCTTCACCAATGTTTGAACCATAGCCATCGTCTATTTAACTATATAACCACTTGAGTATTTCATCTTCTTATTTCATCCATTTTACATACTGGGCCCACTGTACAATTTCTTCTGAAAAAGGTTAAAAGATTCTTCTAGTTTCTGAAAGCCTTTTTGGGTCTGGGAAGCTATGAATTTTTTACATATGCCCCTTTTCCTTCTATCTCTTTATCTTCCCTTCCTCATACTTTGCATCTCTCCACTCCCTTCCTACCCCACCAGAACATAAATTCTAAATTGGATCTCAAAGAAAACCACAAAAGTCCCTTCGGTTCCACTCCTCATGGTTTCATTTGAGAACCAGGTTTTACCATTCTTTTCAGAGAGAGTTATGTGAGTTATCAGGGCACAGAATGCTGATCGTTCTCTGCCAATCTCTTTTGGCAGGCCTCAGATGCGCTGTAAGGAAGCCGAGGGGACCTACTCTCAAGAGGCATCTCCGGGAGAAAGACAGAAACCCAAATAGATGTGACTGTGATGAGTAAAAATGAGAGAATTCAGACAGCCTAATCAGGAGCAGCCTCAGTTCCTTTTGAGCAGGAAAGAATTGGCTGTCTTTCTGAAACTCTGAAAAGGAGAGATTTCAAACATTTTTCCTCCCTGAAGATAAACTTAATCAGAGCCACTTGCCAGTTTGCTCTCCATCACCACTAACAGTTTATCATAACATCTGAGTGGCCAGTTACCAGGTCCAAGACTGATGATGAGCTCAAGGGAGGAAAGGGAGACAGATTCAAGGGCACCAAGGTCAAGCAACAATGGGATCTCCCCATTCACCGGGAAGGGCAGCAAAGAGAATATTTAGGAGATAGGGCAGCCAAATGTCACCTTTTCTTGGCCTACCTAATTACGTACAAAAGTCCAGAGAAACAACTGCATAGAAATACAAATGAGGGGATTAGAGAAAAGCCATTAGAATAGGCTCTAGCCACATAACCCCAAGGAGGAAGGAAAATGCAATTTAAAGAAATCTTGTTAATGTCACACAAGAATTTCAGGGACAGAAAGAGTGACTACTGTATTCTGTAGCATAACGTGACACGTTTTTTTAGTTGGCTAATGGTTTTTCCTAGTCAGATCACTGGGGGAGTTGTACTTCACAAACCAAACGACAGTCTCCAGAACCAATGTTTTAGAAATTGATTGGCTCTCCTGATTTGTATTCAGAACGAAAATTCAGGACTCTAGCCTTGCAACACACTAGGATGGTGGCTTGGTCTTCATTATGTCCTCTCTCTGAGATCATTCTCTAAATAGTTAAGCTAGAGAATTTACTGAAGCTACCTCTGATTTATATTTAAAATCAATTGAGAAAACACTGATTAATTCTGATCCTTAAGAAAAATCCTATAACCTACATAAAAATTTCATTGTTCAGTCATAATTTATGAACATTAAAACCATAAAACACCCTGATGGTATTAATAATGCCCATGAATTCAGCTCTTTGCCATTTAATTAGCCATAGAAGCTGTAACATTGGGAGTTCAAGGCCTCTGATTACCTGGTTGGTTATTTAATAAAATCTAGAGAGACTTCCTAGGGTAGAGGTTTCTCTCTTGATCATAAGGAGAGAATGTGGGGAAATAAACTTAAGCTTCAACATGTGGGGATTTAAGTTTTGTACAAGGAAAACATTCTTTTTAGTAAGGATTGTTAATACCACAGTTGACTACTGATTTTCCTTGTATGAAAGCTTTTGTGAATACAACTAAAACCTCACCTCTCTGGAAGGTTATGTGGATTGATTTCCCTCTAGACTTCAATTCTGTCATAAAACCTGCACTACTATTTACATATTCATGAGCTGACACCAAGGAGTGGTCCTGGGGAAAGAGGGAAGGGGTAGCAACCTCATTATCAAGAAGGCTTAAGGTCCCATCTTATAGGGCAAGCGGAGAGCTAGTGCTTCTGCCTTTGGAAGAACATACTGGATGAGCCTGGAGCATGTGGGTCAAGGCAGCCACATGCATTTCCCCAAGTGTCTCTTGCCCAATAGAAAACACTGTAGAAACAATAAATTTATTCTTAACCAAATGGGTTACTTCAGTGGTGACAGAACCTCCAGAGCCAACAAAAACATCAGGTTCTCCAAGTGAATTCAATTCAGTTTTATTCAATAAGATTGGAAGATCTTGAAGGAACAATTGCTCTTTTATGAACTGACTGGTGGCTAACAAACATAAATGAAGTGTTTCTCCAGTGAAACATTTATGGCAGACTACAAATGTGCAAGACTCAGAAGCAAAATATCTGTAACACTAGGTTCATTTCTTGCCCAGTGAACTAAGTAATCTAAATGAAAATTCAGGGAGAAAATGATGGAGGATTTGAAGTGAGAGCAGACAATCCAAATTTTCTGGATCTAAGCTGTTTCGGGCAACAAGGTCACTGGAAGAAGGTGGCCTAAACTAAGGATTTGAGAAAGGGGATGCTGTGTGTGCAAATGACCTTATGGTCACTGTTACTTAGGATATGAAGGCAGTATTCACGACCAGCACAAGAAAAACTGGATTGATTTCCTACTTGCCAATGGCACTGTTTCTATAAATTTCCTAGCAAGAGTTTCCATTTTTTTAAGGTAGCAGAGAAATAATGGGAAAATATATCAGTGCTCTCTCAGGATTAAGAGTCTTAACATATCTCTTCAGACACTGGCCAGGATTTGGGCAGGAGAACCTGTTGAATTTGGAGGAAATCTTATCCTCCAGATTCTAAGGAGGTGATGAAGGATAGGTCCGTGACCTACCTGAGAACTCTGCCAAGGCCCTGGATGGTTTTAAAACTCTCTGCTCTGCTTCAGCTGTTATTTTATTTTTTTGGTAACACTGGGGTTAACAATGGTGATAGCACTCAGTAAATACTATGGGTATAATTGGGCAAGTGACTTAAGTGCCCTAACAAACACTATGTGCTTTAGTCCGTACAATAACCTGGAAGGCAGGTACTATCATGATTGCCATTGCGATGGTGAGGAAAGTGAGGGCTAGAGAATTGAAATTATGTAATTATGTTTTCCTGGATAGTACACAAGTGGCAGTGCCAGTCTTTAAACTGAGAATCCTCAGCCAATAAATACAATTTATGTGTAGAAGGCCAGCCCTTTCCTCTTTGGCACTGGGTCTGGAATTTGGGTTGCTGAGCAGTGGGGCCTGGATATGCCTATCTCTTGGCTTGGGTGACTGACAAAGATAGAGTATAGCATGATTTTCAACTCAGTTTTGTTTTTTTCTTTTAGCAAGTGAATTGGGAAATAAAAAAGAATACATGTGACCTGTGCATAGTTATGAGCACAGTTCATAACACATTTAATAATAACTTCTTACAGAAATATATTTAAAGAAAACATTGTGTTCTCACCAAAATTAAATGATTAAAAATCACTGCTTAAGGCGATTCTGAATTTCCCAACCCAAGAAATGTTACATTTTGACACAAGGACTTGTCCTGACTCAGGTAATCTGGGGCTTTGGAATACTATGAGACCCAAAGGACACTTCTAGGTCTTTCTCTCCATCATACTTAGCAGAGAAAAGAAATTAAAGCATTCTCAATTCTCTCAGTTCTTTTCATATAGGGAAAACTGGCTTTGCACACTGTAAGCTTTTTTGTGCCATCTGCTTTCAGCTACAGGAAGTTTGAGTTCAGCCAAAAGAGAGAAAAATATTATACACAGTGTATTCACTTCCATAGTCAGAAGCCCATGACTATCCTTTTGCAATCAGGAGTTTCTCCAATATCCATTCTAACTCATCTGCCCTAACTTTTCCCTTCTGAAAAACAGTTAAAAGTACAATCAATTGATTAAATTTGTTTGGTACTCTGGGCACAGTGTCCCACACCTGTAATCCTAGCCCTCTGGGAAGTGGAGGTGGGTGGATTGCTTGAGCTCAGGAGTTTAAGACCAGCCTGAGAAAAGATAGACTACTAAAACTGGAAAAACTAGCCCAGCATTGTAGCGCACCTGTAGTCCCAGCTAATTGGGATGGTGAGGCAAGAGAATTGCTTAAGCCCAAGAGTTTGAGGTTGCTGTGAGCTATGATACCACAACACTCCACCCAGGATGACAGAGTGAGACACTGTCTCAAAAGACAAACACTTACTTAGTAACTTCTCTTGCAACCACTAAAGGCCTCAAGCAATTTTAGAAACTGATTTTAAAAAGGGGGCCTTGAGGCCTTGATGCTCACCCAACAATCTAATTTTAGGGAAAAGATCTAAGGCAAGAGATGTTAAATACCTTTGGCTTTGGCCATTTGTTTATTTGTTCATTCATTCATTTATTCACTCAAGATTTACTGAGAACTATTTGCTAAGCATTGAGCTAAGACCCAAAGGATATAAAGGTGCTAACAGCTGTAATGTATTGAATGCTAACACTCCACCCCAGGCACTACTGTAAGTTCAACAAGTCCTCAGTTAACATTGTTGATAGGTTCTTGGAAACTGTGACTTTAAGTGAAACAACATTAAAAAATATTTTTTTCTCATCAACGTTGTAATGAAATAATGTTGAAGAAAATTGTCATTCAAGGACCTGCTGTAGGTCATTTTGCTTAAAGTTACAATGTCCAAGAACTTACTGATGGCTTACTGTACTTTATCCTTGTTTCCTCAATACTTACAACAACCTTAGACTCTCATCCCTGTTTTATAGATGAAGAAGCTGAGACATAGAGAGGTTAATGAATTCATTCATGTTGGAAGAGGTAGAATCAGGATTCTAATCTGTGCAGCCTGACTTCATATCGGTATTTTTTTTTTTTTTTGACAGAGTCTCAAGCTGTCGCCCTGGGTAGAGTGCCGTGGCATCATAGCTCACACCTACCTCCAACTCTTGGACTCAAGCTATCCTCTTGCCTTAGTTTTTCTATTTTTAGTAGACATGGGGGTCTTGTTTTTGCTCAGGCTGGTTTCGAACTCCTGAGCTCAAGCAACCCATCCACCTCGGCCTCCCAAAGTGCTAGGATTATAGGCATGAGCCACCGCGCCCGGCCCATAGCCTTTGTTCTTAAAAACTACTTTACTGGATCTCCAGTGACTGTTCATGGCCTTAAAATGGAGGAGAAGTAGAAATAAATAAATAAATAAATAATAAATAAATCACATGTGATAAACACTGTAAGACTGATACCAAATGCCTAAAGACTTCTCAGAGCCCACAAGAAGCCAGGAGGGCAGGAATTAAGTTCAGCTTCAGAAAAATACACATCCCTGAAGATGACCTTGGGAGGATGAGGCGAGCTTGGAAGTTGGGGAATGAAATTATGGAAAGTCAGACATTCGAGTTGGATCTAAACTGACTCCCAGAATTGGAATCTTCTTACCCGGACATATTACTTTCCCTCAGCTGAAAGAACTGTCAACACTTTGGATTTTTATGTCCCCACACTTTGAATAAGTTGACAATAAGTTGGTCTAATATGTATTGCAAACACTCTCTAGTGATGTAGTTTTCTATGAAATGTTGATTACTGGTAGCATAATGAAGCAGTGGGGATTGGGAGAAATCAGCTGTGCTATGTATATATTCTAATGTGACTTTTTTTCCTGCTCGTAAACTGATAGTCTTCTCTTTTCCACTGATAACATTCAGCACATATTGTCAATGGTGATGTTCAAATGTACAGTCGTTATTGATTTAGGACTGCCAACAGCAGATGGTTTAATAGAAGTAATCCCGTTAGAAAGACACCAATCAAAATGAAAATTACATTGGCATGTATGCTACAGTGAGATAGCCATTCTCCTCCTTAAGTAACTGGAAAGAGCTTGGAGGCTAGAGATTTTCACACAGGCAGTCATTAAATATTTTTTTTATGATGGTAGTAAGACTTTAAGCTTACAAATGAATTAAAGATTATGTGAAAATGATTGTCCATGCCACATAATCCTAGTAATTTCTCTATGTAGATTTCAATATTCTTACTAGAGTGGAATGACTAGGATTTGGCTGAAATTTGAGTACAGCAGAGCCTTCATAGCTGACCACTTCCCTACATTGACTCCTTCCCGAAACTGACCTAATTTTCATAGACCAGACATGCATCACACATATGTATCAGTACAGCAGGCCTATTTCCTTATGTTGACCAGCTCCGTATGTTGACCGGTTTGTTACAGTACCTTGGATGGTCAACTTAAGAGGTTCTACTATATATCAAAAGCATGTTCAAAATATTCCTACTAACTGCATTCCTCTTCAATTGTTAATTGCTCTTCAATTTTGGAAATATAGCTATCAACCTACACCCAGTGCCTGTATTTAGATCTCTTTCTGTGCTTCATCTGAAACTTCCCTTAGGTGTATGTTACGCCTCATTCTCTCATGATTCTTAACTTCTCTTTCCTACTTTCATCTCTTTTTCTTTGGAAAATCTGGGTGCTTCATTGATCCTATTTTTTTTTTATTTCATTGGTATACACATATATTACATATTATACAGTAATATTTTGTGGATGACATAAAATTATACACACACACACACATACAGGGTGTCCCACAAGTTGCCATACACAGAGAACATGGGAAACTGCAACTCAGTGTACCTTTATTTACAAAATGTTCTCTATATCTTGGCCACCTCTTTGTAAAATTTGTAATGAATATTTTGTAAATAAAGGTAATTTAGCTATAATTACCCATTTTCCATATGGATGGCAATTTTTGTGACACCTTGTATTACATATACACATATATATATACATATAAATTATAGAGAATTTCTGTTTGGCATTTTTAAATACATCCGTTATTCTTTTTCATAATATCCTATTCACAACTTAAAGATTCTATTCTTTTTTTATCCCACTGAACATTTTGAAGACACTTAAACATTAAAGTCTTTTCTATATTGCCTTATGTCTAAAATATGGATTACCCTGTTTCTTGTCACCACTGACTCTTCCTGTGGTGGTTTATTTCTCTTCTTGGTCAGTAATTTTTACTGTGTGGTTACCTTCAGCAGAGAGCTGTTTTCTATAGAAACCCACATAAACCAGAGGTAGAATATTATCTACCTAAATAGTTTTATTTTCTTTCTCTGCCAGCACTCTGGGTCTCACTGGTTATAGATCAGTTTTTATTATAATATCCTAATATACATTAGTGGTATAAACTCAGTGTGGGTTCTCTCAGCCTACAATGGACATCCCACCTATATTCTGTATGCCCAGGCCTTTATTTGTCATGCACAAGATAGACCTTCTTGGCTCCTGGCTTTATGCAGTAAACTCGGGGCTCTGTATCAGGGCAGTGGCTTTAATTTCAGCTCCAGGGTATATACTCACTTCTTCACTTTCGATGGCCATTTAGCTTCAACTGCTCGCTGGATTTTGCTTTGAATCTGCATTGCTTCTTTGTTTATATCACTTGTAGATTTTCCTCTTTCACTTTTGAATTGTGTATTGTGTATTGTGAAAGACTTAAGGTAATATGTTACACACTATTTCTGTTTTTGTGGAAGGCCAGAATGCAATTCCTTAGTTCAACATACTGAATAGAAGTCCCTATTCCTTACCTTTACCATAGCACCAAAACTTTTGTTGGTACAGTCATCAATAAGCTCCTTATGTCATATCCAATGACTGGTTATCCGTAATTACTTTATGCAATCTTTCAGCAGCATTTGATACTATTGACCATTCTCTTTTTAACACGCAAATCTTCTTTCATTGACTTCTCTAACGTTTCACGCTCCTCATTTTTGTCATTCCTGTATTTGATTGTTTCTCCATCTCCTTTTCTGGTCCCTTTCCCTCTTACTAAGCATTCGAGTCCTTTAGGAGTCCGTCCTATACCCTCTAATTTTCTCCTTCAATTTTTCTTTCTAGGTGTTTTCTCTATTGACTTCATTCACTCATTCAACAAATGTTCTATGAGCATGTATTATGTTGCAGGCTGAATGGTAGATATTCAGCAGCGAACTAGGCAGATTTCCTAGGCGCATGGAAATTAGAGAATAATGAAGAGTCAGATAATAAACAACGTAAATCTGTGATTATAAATGGTGATCACTGCTATATAAAAAAAGAGGACAGAATGTTGTTTAAGGTTAATATAAAACAAGCTGAGATTGGAAGGGGAGGGAAGCATCTAGAAGAAGATAACATTTTGCTGCCTTTTGAAATATGACATGGACCCAGCCACATGAATAGTGCAGGAGAGAAGTACTATTTATCTGTTATAGCTGCAGAAATCTCCATTGCTTTCAGCAGTTCTGAGGGACCAATATAAGCATAAACCTGACTTAACTTTCCTTTCACGAGAAGCCATTTCTAACCCCCGTGTATGGATAGTTTTACTCCAAATACCTCTTAGGACCTCAAACTAAACAAATCCAAGCCTAAACTCATCTCCTCGCAGTGATCTTCTTCTCTTACTCCATGTGATGATTATGGGGGTTTCTTGTATCGTATTCCTTTCTGGGTGCATCTATTATTTCAACCAAGCCAGACACCTACGCATTATTCCGCATTCTTCCCTTTCTTCACACTCTATATACAAGGGAGTAGCCAACTACTGAGATTCTACCTTCTTTGCATCTCCTCTAAATTTATATTTTTAAGATTTTCACCCAACCCTGTTTCATGTCTTGCCTGAATTTCATCACAGATTCCTGTTTTCTCTGCCTCTTCTCTTGCCTGTGATCAAACTACTCTGCTCACTGGTGCAATTCTAACCTACAAATCTGATCATCCTCCACCCTTTTCAGAGGTCTTCAGTGGCTCTTCATCACGTACAAAGCCCTCCCTTATCCGGACTTAGATTTCCTTGTCACACTTCCTACTTGCCACTCTCTCTGACACACTGTATTTCAGACATACCAAAGTATTTCCTTTCTCCAAAACACCCCCCTCCTACCTTTTAGCCACTCCAACTGCTGTGCCCCTGAAAATTCCATTCTGTCCCACCTTGCAAATTCTTTAAGATTTATTTGAGGCATAATCTTTTTTGGAAAACCTTCTCCAACTACCCCCATGCAAAGTCTTTTCTGCTCCATAGCCCCCTATACATATACTTATACTATAGGGATTATGAACTATGTGATTAATTTCTATCTACTTGTCATTCACACTAAACAGTGAGCTATCTGAGATAGGGATTGGGACTTCATCTCTGGATCCCCATATCCGGATAAAATAGGGGCTCAATAAATGACAGTTTAATGAATAAATGAATTAGCTGTCTCTTTCCCTTTGGAAAGCAGGCAGGAGGCATTTGAAGCAATGAAATACAGGACAGATCCATTTTGATTGAGTAGGTTCATGTAAAAAACATTTTAGAGCTGGTAGGACTCAGGCCATGTTTTAACAACAAATAGAAACAATGTTCAGTTATTAAAGTACAAGCAAGAGACTGCTGGCTTCTTGTGAAAGGGAAAGTTAAATCAGGTTAGTAATTATAATGGTCCACATTTTAGCTATATTCTAATATTTAAATACCCCTTTCTAAGCGTACAACATTTTAAGGTTTTATGGAGCCCTTTTAATAACCATTTCCTTATTTGATCTGCATGAAAACTGATGGGGTAGACAGAGTAGGTTTCAACTGACTCCATTTTACAAACCAGAAAATTGTGTCTCACCAAAAGGTCATGGTTTGCCTAACATCCCACAACTAATTGATTTAATCAGTATATGCCTCACTCCAATCCAAAGAAGAAAGGAGGTGGCTTACAGAAAAGGTGCAAAAATAAAATTGAAACACAGAGAGGAAAGATAGTAAAGGAGGCCAGCAGGGCTTCAAACCCAGGGTGTCTAACTCCCGGTGTCCCTTCCTTTCCACCCCATTAGGCGGCTTCCAAAAGCTTTTGAACTGCCAGGTGGTGACTGGCAGATGTCTTGTTGCCATTCATAAAAAAAAAAAAAAAGCAGCAACAATTTGACCTCACAAAGCAAGTAGCCCAGTATCTAGTTGAATAATCACCCATCAAATATAAGCACTGAAAATTAAATCCAAACTTGAATTACAGCAATTATCCTGCTTAGACTAGAAATCTAATCAACCCAGAGACAGCAGCAAGACAAAATGAGCTGAGACCACACAGAAAATTGGTCCATGAAAAGAGCAGGGGCCTGGGTTTGTGGTTCAGAGCTACATATATATTTAAAAAGGTGACTCTGTTTCTGAGGTAAACGAACTCAATTTTGATCACATTACCTTTTACAGATATCCACTTGCTACCAGATTTGGATGAAAGTTGAAACAATAGAGTGGCTTTACTCGGATCCTATGTTTGAACCAGAATCACAGTTACCGCTTTCCTAAGTGTTCTCCTGAAATTGAAAACGATAATGCCTATAAAACCTCTCAAGGGCTGACATTTCCACGTCTCTTTTCTAGCACAAACAAAATTAGAAAATGAAAAATATAACCTTCCTCATTCCGTAGTTCCTTTACAGGATATAAAATTGAAAGGTAGTCTATGTTTCAGAATGATGACCAACTGGCAGTAATAATAATGATGAAACTAATAGCAGTTAACATTTTTCAAGAATTCATCTGGGCCAGGCTTTGTTCTAAATAGTTTACATATGGGGTGGCCATAAAGTTCGTGTGCACTTTAAAATAGTTGTCTACTAACTCAATTACTAACCTGATTTAACTTTCTCTTTCACAAGACACCAGCATTCTCTTGCCTGTTCTTTAATAACTGAACATTGTTTCTATTTGTTGTTAAAACATGGCCTAATGAAATAGTTGTCTACTTTAAATTGCACATGAACTTTATGGCCGCCCTGTATGTTAACTTATCTAATTCTCACAACAATCCTATAAGGGAAGAACTATTAGTAGCCCCGTGCCACAGATAAGAAAAACCAGACACAGTGAGGTTAGAAACATTGCCTAAGGTCACACAGCTAATGAGTGACGGAACTAGGACGCTAACCCAGACAATTTTGCTACATACAGGTAAGCAAATAATCCTAACATATGGTTATTTGGTCCGATGGATGGATTATATGCAGATTATTTCTGACCTTTTTCTACTTCTTGCTTTTTTTCTGTTGATAATATCATCAATCTTCCAGTAGGAGAGGCTTAGGGAAAGTAAAGATACTACTACATTTACAAAAAGGTATAAGAATGTCTTCAGGAAGTGGCAATATTCCTTCCCCCTCAGTTTTTTGCCCTTTATGCTCAGTGCAGTGTTTTCTTTCATTCTTTACAGCTTTGAAATCACTTCTTCACATGTACATAGCTAACCCCATTGTTGCCATGGAGATTCAGATCAATGCCATAAGCCAGGGCCTAATTAGCACATTCTGCTGATTAGCAGAGGTATTTACTAATCCCTGCCACACTCTCCCATCCACTACCATGACTAATCCTACCAGTTGGCGATATATGGGATCTATGAACGTTAGAAACCCATCTTCTCAGGTTATTTAATGCTTTGATTGTGTTCAGTAACAGCTTAATTAAGCCTAAGCTTTTTGTGTGGAAAAAAAAGGTAACAGAAAAATAAATCTTTTAAGAAATTAGTTATCAAGAAGGAAAAGCTAGAATTCACTACTGTCAGGCAGAACAAAGAATACAATAATCCAATATAATATACATGGTATATTTCATCTTGAGTATTTAGGAGGCGATCATCCTGATCAAAAGGTGACTATCATTTATTAAAAGCCTTCTCTGTGCTTGTCAATGTGCTAGATAATTCTACATGTGTTAGTTCATTTAATTTTCACAACAATCCTGAGGTAAGGAAATTAAGGCTCAGAGAAGTTGAGTCATATGCCCAAATTCAGAAAACTAACAAATGACACTATGTGAAACAAAGCTAGGACCACCCAAGTCTGTCTGACTCATTCTATACCACTCAAGTGGGACTGACTATATATAGATCTTACTTCCCAACCAATATCTTGATCCTCTGGAGGTCAGAAATAGGGTCAGGAAAGAGAAGCTACAAGATTAGGGCTCATTCTGATGAAGCCATTTCTAACATAAGACCTATCCCAAAATAGGTAGCATGGACTCTCTTGGGAGGTAATCAATATCCTTTCAATGGAAGTGTTCACAGAGGGGCTGTGGGGTCGCACAGACCTGTGCCAATACTTATCTGATGTTGTGGAAGGCATTCTTGCATTTAGTGGATAATTGAATCACATAATTATGGACCCATCTGTCAGAGTCCCCATATAAAGCTACTGGTCACACAAACCTGGGTATGTGAACTATACTGACAAAAAGCCAGTGGCCCTTCGGAGTGTCTTAGCAGTGGCTCACAAAAAGGAAGGAGTTAGCAAAGAGTTATTTATAGGTTTTAGAGGCTGAGGTTGGTCATAAGGTAGTTTTAGGGCTGATGTTTTTAAGTATGACTCTTACAAATTCAGGTCAGAATTTGTAAACTAGGTGAGTTGCTGGAACAGACAGTGGTCTTATCTTTGGGACTCATGAGCCACATGGAGTTACTGTTAAACAGTTTGAGCTAAAATCAAATAAAATACCAAGAAACTGTCACAGACAGAGGATACTAAGGAGACATAATGACTAAATGAAATACGCTATACTGGACTGAATCCTGGAACAGAACAAGAGCATTCGTAGAAAAACCGATGAAATCCCAATAAAGTCTAGGGTTTAGTTGCTAGTAATGTACCAATTTTGATTTCTCAATTTTCACAAATGCACCACAGTATGTTAACTTTATTGAAAAGTGGATGGAGGCTACATAAAAACTCTGTGTGACTTTTCTATAAATCTAAAATTATGCCAAAAAAGTTCAAGTTTATTTAAAAAAAATTTGCATTGAATTTGTCTTGCACATAACGATTTGTTTCAATTTATTTATTTTATGAGTCATAGTTCAATATGTTTTATGACTTGTAGCTTTTGTTATTGCTTACCTTACTCTGGAAACCACGTCAAAGGCCTTCTAGTCTGAACATAACTTCTGCTTAATTTGAACAATGGGGAAATAAATAATGCAATTTTGTGAGGTTGGAAAAGATGTATCTAAAATCACATCTATTTTTTGCTCATTCCCCCCCATTTGTGTTATTTCCTGAATTAAGGGTACCACCTTAAGTACACAAATAACACTGCGCCAACAGGTCTGTAAGGAGAGCCATGTACACCCTTTGTCTCTGCTGGTAGAAAAGCAACACATAAAGGCTAGCAAAGGCCATGATGTGGTGCATATTTACCAGGGGTTTCAACTCCCTGCGCCTAACAGCCAGTGCATGAGCAGTCAAAACAGGTGAGGAACAGCTCCTTTACTTCTCACTGAATCAGAAACTGCACCCTTGTTTTTTGCAAGCAGTTCTGTAAGATTTTTCAGCATTGAGACTGCCAGCACCACACATTATAAATGTTGTCTTTACTTCTTCAGAGAAGCTAGCTGCAGATGGTGTTCATGATTGTGGTAGAGGAATGACATTTAGGGCAAAGAGTATTGATAAGATAGAGGCTTCTTTCCTAACTAGGGATATTTGGCACATATTTTCACTGATATTTACTTTTACGTGCCCAGGAAGCTTCAAGTTCCTTCCCGTCATCTTCCTGCAAAAATATTGATACTACTGGTAATGGACAAAGAATGACTTTGCATTTGCAAAAGTAAGGACTAAACATTGTAACAAGGCAATGTTCATTATGGATTTGCACATACCTTGAAACAGTAGTTAGCTGTATACAAAGAAAAGTGTCATGGGCACTTTTCAAACTGCAGGCTTGATAAAAATAAGCATCCTGGGTTTGAGTCTCAGTTCTCCAACCAACTGGCAATACACTTTAGGAAAGCACCATCTACACTTTAAGCTTCAATTTCCTCACCTACAAAATGAGAGACCTAAATTATATGACAAACAAGGCCTGTTTGACCTTTGAATTTAATTAATTCACTACTAGTTAGAAATCCAATAGTTATGTGAGCTTGTCACACAGCCATTGAGCTCAGTTCCTCCATCAAACTGAGAAAAATCATGAAGCACAGAAATCCTAAAGCCCTGGGGTAAGCTTTCCATTTAGTACAGGAGATGGTGGACTATGTATAGGGCGGAGGGGTTAAGAGCATGAAGTTTGTAAGTAGGAAATGTAGGTGTGAAACTTGATTCAGTAGTATGTTAGACATGTGACCTCAGAACGCTATTTAACTTCTCTGTTCCTCACTTTCCAGGGCTGTGAAATGAAAATAATTGTAGTATCTACCTTCCAAGGTTATTGTGAAACTAAATGGCCAATATTTGTAAAGAGCTTAGCATGTGCTTGGCACATAGTACACACTCAAGAAATGGTAGCTGTTACTTTGGTTATTATCCCTGTTGATAACACACTTGACTGGTACACACATCTTGACAAAACCAGCCAGAACTTCCCATCTACAATAGACCAACTGAAATGATTAATACACTCAGCTGAGGCTTCCAGTCTTCTTCCAGTTCCCAGTTTGCCTGGTCTGGGCTATCTGGAATGAAGAAAGAATAATGGCAATACTTATACTGCATTTGCTCTATGCAGCAAACACTGATCCTTTGCATGTGTTAATTAATCAAATCCTATTGCTGAGATAGTTAGTATTATTATGCCTACCTTTTGGAAGATTAAACTGAGGCATAGGAAGCTTGAGCAACTTCCCGAAGTGGAGGCTAGTACATATCAGAACCAGGATTTGATCCCAAACAATCTGGCTCCAGAGTCTCTGCTTTTAACACTTTGCTGCCAAAATAATAGCTCGTATTTGTTAAGTGCCTATCAAGTACTAAGCTTTACAAACCATATCTCTAATCCTTACAATAACTTTACAGAGTGTGTATTCTGTTTATCTCAATTTTTTCACTATGGAAAGTCATGCCAAGAAAGACTAAGTAACTTGCTTAACATCACAGAGTTAGGGAGGGCTAGGGTCTGTGTTCACGGTGTATGTGTATGTTCAGTCCACTTCACTCCATTAAGTCACGTAGTATGAATGAGATTCTTTTTTTAAAGAAATTCAGAGGCGTTACGGTAGGAAATAAGGCAAGTTTTACTCGGTGTCAAATTTCTACCAGGGTTGGATAACTGCAACAGCAATATTTTCTCCAGGAAATATGCATAGCATCCCTATTAATGAGGCAAGGGAAGCAGTAACCTCCACTGAAGGGTCCCTACTGCTGGTTCAGGCCCCCCAGGCACTGGGGAGATGTGTAGATTTCTTCAACAAGGTTTCCTCTTATATAAAGGGAGAGAGTTACTCAAGCACATAAAGAATGCTATCATATGAAATTCAAATTTGTTCAACCTTCCTGAGAATGAATGTTAAGTGAACAAAATAACATTCTGACTACAGCCCGTAATCACATCACTTTTTACATGATGAAATACAATGAGATGCACAGAGGAAATAACTGTGGAACAAATCTACCCTATTTAATTTTATGGGAGAACAGTGCTTCTAGATTTACTGGAGGTAAACAAGATACCGAAGAGGCCAATACATTCTTTGTGATCTACTAAGAAAATGCACATAGAAAAATGTGGATTGGGGCAACGCCAGTGGGTAGGGCGCTGGCCCCATATACCGAGGGTGGCGGGTAAGAACCCGGCCTCAGCCAAACTGCAACAAAAAAATAGCCGGGCGTTGTGGTGGGCACCTGTAGTCCTAGCTACTCGGGAGGCTGAGGCAAGAGAATCGCCTAAGCCTAGGAGTTGGAGGTTGCTGT
This sequence comes from Perodicticus potto, assembly GCA_963574655.1. NCBI lineage: Eukaryota > Metazoa > Chordata > Mammalia > Primates > Lorisidae > Perodicticus > Perodicticus potto. The sequence continues at coordinate 3,280 of CAUYRH010109280.1, read as the reverse complement.
GAGCTATGACGCCACAGCACTCTACTAAGGGTTGAAAAAGTGAGACTCTGTCTCAAAAAAAAAAAAGAAAGAAAAAGAGAGAGAGAGAGAGAAATGTGGATTGAGATAATTATTAATATGTTCTTGTCTTTAAGTTAGATGTTTGAAAATATAGCCCAGAAGGAATGTTCCCCAAAGCATTACAGTGGGAAAAAACATGTAAGTTCCAGGATTTTTATGCTTTTCTCATTGGACTTTACTTTCACATAACTCCTCATTTCATTTTTTGTAAAAGAATGTCTCCCAAGTTCAACAAGGTCATAACACCAAATATCAAAAAGAAGATGGATGGGAAAACTTATAACAGTGACTTTTACTCCCTTTGTATTTCAGTATTACACTATTTGTTCCAAAGCCAAAGTTAGCAAAAGCTAAAAAAAACTGATTTCATACTCTGCTAAGAAACTTTCTATGCAATAAAATATAAATACATTTATATTAAATCAAAGCCTTTTATAAACCGCAATTTATCATAGAATGACTTATTTGCTTATATTCCACTCTAATCTAATGCAATTTTTGCAGCTTTCCTGTTTTGTTGCTCTGCATTATCACTCTAGGCTCTCCAAAGTTTCAGAGGGGACTCCATCTGTCATCTAGCATTTAAATTTGGGTATATAGAGGTAAAGACTTTTTCTTCTTTCATTCTCAAATACTCCATCTCTTGAGCCATGCATGGCTCCTTAACTCTTCAAAGGCTATTTTCATTGAAGATTTACCATGAAAAAATTCTAACAACCAAATTGGACAGTGGGTTTAATCAGGCCATATGTATAATTATTGCATAATCAAATATTCCAGAATTTTGGAATATTATGTGGTTAGTAGATATTTTATTAACTTTATATTGAGTTCTCTTACTTCTACAAGAATGCCACTCAAGCAAAAGTCTAAGACATCTGGTAAACAAAAGCCAGCAAGTATGAGTTAAAACCCTTCCAAATTCTGGGTTTTATAATAAATAGGAAATCGTGGTCATCTAATATTGGGTGGGAGGAAGAAGAGGTGAGAGAGACCTCTCCTCCTACTCCTAGGTGTGTAGGGAGGACAAGGATAATAACTGAGAGGAAACCCACAGGCATTGAGTACCTTCTGTATACAAAACACCACCCAGTGGCCATCTACTGCTGTGAGAAACAAGAGAATGTACAGAGGCTGCAGAAATAGGAGGCTAAAGAAAGAGAAGAGAGACAAACCATTTGGTATCCAGATCTAAAGCCCTGTTAAAGATAAGGAGGTAACCCTGCTGTTAAATAAGGAAAAGCCTATAGTGAACTGAATTTAATGCAACAACAAAGCACAGATCCAGATCAATCTAACAGTAGATTTATCTAAAACAACATACTATTGACCTGATAGAAGAAAAGGTATTCTCATTTTGAACACTGATATAATTTATATCTGTTCGTTTATACTTAGTGACTTGTATTCAAACAGAAATTGGATGAACAAGAGAAGACTTTTTTAAAAGGAAGAAAATATGAAACATTCTTAAGAGATAAAGAGTCAATAGATGAAGTTTCAAAGAAGGCCCAGATGAAGGGATTATCAAACAGGGACTTTAAAATAACTATGATAAATACTTTAAAAGATCTAGTGAGAAAAGTGGATAACATGCATGAATGTATAATTTCAGCACTGAGATGGAAGCTATAAATAGAGAAAAATTGAAAAGCTGGAAATGAAATGTAGAATATCAGAGATGATGAATTATTTTTAAGGGCTAATCAGCTGACTGGATATAGCAGAGAAAGGCGTTTGTGACTTGGATACATCAGAAAATTAAGTATCCAAAAGGCAGCAGAAAGTGATAAAACAGTAAAAGCAAAGCAAAACTGGAACAGTATCTGATATCCGTGTGACAATAGCAAACCATCTGGCATATGAGTAATGGAAGTCTCAGGAGGAGCAGAAAGAGAGAATCAGGCAGAAGAAATACATGAGAGGATAATGGCCCAGAATTTTTCAAAGTTGATGTAAGACAACATCTCGTATGTCTAAGAATCCCAGAGACTATCAAGCAGGACTGATAAGCAAAAAGCAAACAAAACACAGGTAGGCACATCACAGTTAAATTCAAAAAGCCAAAGATGATGAGAAAATTTTGAAAATATGTAGAGAAAATACAAACATTACATAGAGTAGAATAAGAAAAAGAGAGCTATATAACTTCTAATTGAAACAGACGGGAAAATAGCGGTACTGAAAGAAAACTAAAATCCACTGAATCGGAATTCAATAACCAGAAAAAAAAATTCTTCAGAGACAAGGGTGTAATTTAAATGCACACAAACTTTAGAGACACTCTGTACACAAATTTTCAGGAAAAAAAAAAAAAAAGAATTTTTCCTCCAGCAAATGTGTGCTACAAGAAATGCCCCCAAAAGCCTCTTTGTATTGAAAGAAAATTATAACACACACAAACCCATAGAAATGAAAAACACAAGGAATAAACAAATTGTTAAATACAAATAAACTTTATTTTAAAAATAAAGTGTGCACATTTGTAGAAATCAACTCAATAACTATGGACTGCTAGAATAAAAATCATAACCAGTAACATGGGGTTTATAGCACATGTAGAATAAAATACCTGAGAAAACAATCATTAAGGTTGTGTGTCAGGTAATTGGAAAAATAATTTGGTAAATGTCTCACTTTGTTTGTGAAGCAATAGAATATGTTTTGAAAGTAGCAGAGCTACACATGCATATTGTAATCTTGAGAAGCTGCTAAAAATAATACAAAGAATGTAATGTAAAATAAATTACTTGATTCACTCCCAAAATGCTAAAAAATTAGAAACAGAGGGACACAGAGAAGATGGGACAAAAGGGACACTCAAATACCCAAATGGAAGATTTATATTCAAACATATCATCAAGTATAACAAATAAAAATGGACTAAAGAGACTTAATAAAAGGCATGATTTGGGTACTGTGAGAAAAGGAGAGACTCCATTATACACTGTTTACGAGAAACACACTTTAAAGGTAAAAACACAAAATGGATGAAACTCAAAGGATGGAAAATAAACATGTTGCAAACGCTAAGCCTCACAAATATCGGGTAAGATGGACTTCCTGTTGAATATTATTATCAGACATAATAAGGGAAATTTCATAGTTATAAAATGGCCAATGTATCAAGAATATACAAATTCCTATATGTGTGGGCAGCTACTAACAAAGGTGCTACAATATATTCTTGAAGCAAAAATTGATAGCACTAAAAGGAAAC